>JARJDW010020023.1:0-15374 GCA_030264715.1 Adinopsis sp. GC000173
AATACGCGGAATACAGCGTCGTTGTTGGTCGGTGTGTTGCCTTTTCGCATCCAACGCTTGGAATTTATGCATCCTCATATATAATACAAAAAACATTTTCATGAGTGAATTTTTCCGAGTGCTGCTGCTGTTGCACGCCGCGTACGAAAAATGATACATTTCGCTAATATTACGCGAAAAACGTTGGCATAACTGGCATTTTTATGAATGCTTGGGCGAAAATAAATAATAATTTTTCGAATGTTATACTATATATATATATTTCCTCCTCTCATAATTTATCTCTCACATCCATCGTTGCCCACCACAATAAAAAGCATAAGTTTAACAACACAACGCGTTCGTTCGATTTGAGCTGCACTAGCTCACCTTTCCATTTCGTTTTCGTTTTCATTGAATGATTTTCCAAGGCGCCGGGACGCATTTATTTAATTTCGGCAAGAGGGCGATGTTGAAGAAAAAGAAAAGGTCAGAAAAACGTATATACACACACACACACATACATACATACATAGAACTGAGGAGCTTTGACTTTACGGTTTCTAGTTTTATTACGTTTTCTGAAATGGAAAAGAAAACAAAAAACACAACACATACACATAGATCTAGACAACATCAAGCGAATGCACTAAAATATTTTACTTTATTCTTCAGAGTGATGCCTTGCAAGAGAGTATATGAGTAGAAAGATAATTGAGACGTTTATTTTGAAAGTGACCCAAGTCCATGTTTAATTTTTTGTATGTAGATAATTGTAAATTATTTTAGCAAGAATTGTAAATGTTACTAATTTAAGGTAAAAAGCGAAAGTGGTTTATCCAAACGAAAATGGATTAAAGCCACTTTGAAAAGAATCGACTGGATTATGCAAATTATTTATATGTACGCAAATAAAAGATAAATAAATAAAATGCAATCAATCGCTAATAGGCGACTTAATTAGATCGGAAAGTTTTAATACACTTTAAATATTAATTTTGTTTTAGCGAAAACTTTTCCCCTTCGATAACTTTACTCTACTAGTAAATAATTAATTAATAATATTGCCTGGTATAAAGTTTATTTAATTAATTTTTTATTGCTTGTTTGGATGTTATTATGTAAACAAACATATAGGTAGGAAGCTTTTGATAGATAGGAAAGTGAAACTACTTCATTTCTTGATCGAAAATAGATCAATCTATCTAAATTAGATTCACTTTTCTATGAGAAAGTAGGTTGATTCGTTTGCATTTGACAGCACAAAAATGCATATTTGTCGATATTTGTCACATTTTACCGCACGTGGGAGTTAAGTGTGCCTACTAATTGGTTATGTCATTAAAAATGAATCAAACATGCATACTATATATTAATTTTTAAAATAACTAGTTTTAACCTTTAGTTGTGACAATGTCAAAGTAAATTATGATTTTAAAGAAATGTTATTGTCAATATTTAGACTTTGCGCACTTGATACAAAAACACCTGTTATCAAAGTAATAAATAGTTTGTTTGGGTGTATAAAAGTTTATTATTATTAAAAAATTAGTTTATTTTTGCAATCTATCACAAAACCAGTAAATGTAAAGCACAAATTAATGCTTCATACGATTACGCATTTTTATTTCTTATCGTTGTATAAATAAATAATTGCATGGGAAGAAAAGCCGACCGGAATTAGGAATTAGCTTTGCGATGCGCGCATTTTCCTCTACTTCCTCAGAATTATGTATATATATAGGTATAGGTATATATTTTTTTATAATCTCTATCCACCCCTCGCAGAGCAGCATCGTGCACACGCAGAGAAAAAATCTGCCTTTTCATGATATTTTTCTCCGCTCCTCGCATATTTTCAATACTATACTCACACACACAACAAACATACGTATTTTTTTTTTCGTTTCGCTGGGAAATTAATGGGCGCCTTTGAGCGACGATCAATTTGCGACCGCGACGAATGAAAAATTCGCCGCGCGAAACGATAAATATAATTATTATGTCTATGGCGTGCACAGTGCGACGACAAGATGCGGACAACACAACGCAGCATCATAAATAATATTATTAATACGTAGAGGAGGGCGCCTTTTAATCGAGGTTTTGATAAATTAATAAAAATTGCTCATCATCCTGTGTATGAGTATGTGTGTGTGTATACTGTGCGCGCTCGTGTTTGTGTCTAGCTCTCGTAGATTATTTATTTATTGATTCAATTGTATTGTTGTTAAATGGTGCGTGGGTTGGCAAAGTGTATTATAATTTTATTATATACACACACACATAGAGAGCGATATATGTATGTATATATATAGCGTGTGCGCTACGCAAAAATCTATCACACTATTTGCGTTCAAAGTGAAATTTTATTCTATTAAATATCAATAATAAATATTGTGCAAATTAGCTTACATTACTTTGTGCTAAAAACAATTACTTTATGCATTTAATAATTATTTTAGATTTACAATTAATTTATATTTTTTAAAGCAAATTGTAGTTGTTTCCTTAAATTTTATCTGATAATTTTAGTCTGGCAGAATTATGTATAATAAATATCGTACAAATTACATGTATATATATCTATATATATCTTATGTATACTGAAAACGTTCATTTTAAGCACTCGCTATATAAATTGTTCTTTTAAACAATGTCACATTCACAGATATTTTTCTATATTTATAAATTTATTTCACAGCGAAATATATTAAACTTAGGTAATATTTATTTCACGTTGATTTTTGTACGCAATTATTCTTTTGATTACAATTTGATAAATTGATAGGTAATTAAAAAAGTAAATTGCATTGTGCTTGGCCATAAATTGTCGTAAATCGTAGCTTAAAATTTCGACGGTTGTGACATTGTTTTATTAACGACGGCGAAATTACTGTAAACGAAATGGTGCGTTTTTATTGCGTTTTGGTGATTGAAAACGAAATCAAAGCTGACTTTAATATTTTTAGAAACGCATAAATTTTTATTTTTTTATTTTCTTTTTCCTGAAGAATGCCGCATGCATAAAATTCTTTTAATTTAATTCTTGTTTTCTTTCCTTTTTTTACTTATTTTTGGTAAAACATGTTTGAAAGGAAAATTGTGTGGTCGTAGCACACTGTATATATTTACTAAATGTGGTTATTGTGAACATTGTATGGCGCTTTTGAGTCATCTAATAACGCGGCTCCATTTATTGCTATAATATAAATATGTTTTTATTTATATTTATATAACATATATATTTTTTTCATTAACCAAAACCCACTCAAGCAGGCGAGCTTTACATAACTAAAACTGGCATATCGTGAAAAATATCTCTAAAACCTTGCGTACACTTACGTACTTACATACGTACAATTTTTTTATTCTTTTCCACGAATGAATCACTTGTTTTTTCTCATCATCATTCCAAGCGTGGCGTTAATCGTGCATAAAATGGAATTTCATATAAAAAAAAAATAATAAAAATAGTTATAATTGTTGTGTGTTGTGAGATTTGCACGTTTTTGATGAAATTTGGTGATTTATTTACTAATAGTGTGCTGAGCGGCAAATAAATTTATTAATTACATATAGTATGATGGGATACTTGATGAAAAAGTAAAATTCTTGAAATATTTATCATGGCATATATCATAACTGTAATAAAATAATCAAATAAAATGAGGAGGATTTTACGATTCGTGCGCCGCGCATATTTAGAATACGATAATTTTATATTTTATATATTATTTAACAACATATGTTGTCCGTGGCAAATCGCCACTTTAATTGAACTAACAGTAAAATTACATACATCATTACGATGATAATAAATTAATTCATCGCTCCATCCATCCATCTATCCAATGTGTTGTTGTTGTCTTCTGGTGGTGTTATTATTAACCAAACGAACAACATTGTATCAGTAGTTGGTCTAATATTTACAATGTGATCATGTTTAGTTTATTATATCAATAAATTATACTTGTTTTGGTATGGCAATTTGGTGGCAAGTTAAAAAAATCGGTATCAGCGTAAAGAGAATAAAATTTCCTCCTAATTTGCATTAAAAAGTATGAAAAGTTGATGTAAAATTAAGCATGGAAATTAATTTTGATAACAATTGTAATTATTTGGAAACTTGAAAAATGTATGTCATGAGACCTCCCCCCAATTATTCTGAAAATCCTACTTGCTAATTGCTGTTTTTCAAGATTGTCTTTGGCTGCTAACTAACTGAACATCAAATTTCAATTTTTTTAAAAAAAAAACGTTTTTTTGTAAAATTATAAAAAAATATGTGCCAAACTTACTGCTAAAAAGGCCATGTCGAGATATAGCTTTTTTTTATTGAAAACGTTTATTATCTCATTAAATTTAGCTCATTTTGTACTCTTTTATCGTATATATTTTGAAGAACAAATTGACAGTCAATTTTAATTATTTTTGCAACACAGCACAATAAATTAATTCATCTGCGTTGAAAATGTTTTTTTTATTTAATTACAGAATTGATATTCACTTAGTTCCTAAATTGATGAAAAGAATTAATGTCGAGATCAATCTGACATCGCTTATTATTAGCACATTAGTCGGCTAAAGTTTAATCATTTCAATAGTTCTTTCGAAAACGGCATTTTTTGTGAAATTATTTAAAAATATGTGCCAAACTTACTGCCAAAAAAGCCATATCTTGTTCTATTGGATATGTTTATTATTTCACTAAATTGTGCTCATTTTGTACACTCTTATCGTTTAATTCATATATTTTCTGCCACACTGAAAATAAAATACCTAAGTATACATATATTTTAAGGAACAAATTTAAAGTCAATTTTCATTATTTTTCATTTTATTACAGAATTGATATCCACTTACTTACTTCCCAAATTAATGTATTTAATTTTGCGAAAAGAATCCAACTTGACAGCGCTTGTTGTTAGCACATTAGTCGGCTTATTTTCGAATCATACATTTTTTTTGTCGTCGTCGTCGTCGTCGTCGTCGTTTTGGCAATGAAATATACGCGCACGCTCTCGGATATAGAATGACACAACATTGCGGATGCGTAACATGATGTTACGTTAGGTCGTGAATTATCAGCAATCACATTATGATGTATGTTGTGTTTTTTTAGTAGTGTAGTAGTAGATATATAGCATTGCGTTTTAATGTTTTCATTTTGGATCATTACGTAATTTTTTGTTTTGATTCGCGCGTTTATAATTTAGATCGACCTTGATATTGAAATTCTTAAATTCTTGATGCTGCTCGTTATATATGTGTATGTGTGTGTGTGTAATATAAGCAAACGATGTAATATATTGAAAAATATAAATATAGTCGGTGGGCATTTTTATATAGATCGACGCATGACGTCACACTTACATCGCTTTTTAAACATGTTATTATCGCATCTCTTGCATGTGTGTGTGTGTGCGAGGATGAGAGCCGACCAACGCGCGAGTTTTGAGTGAAAAGCTTTTGAACTTTTAATTGCGTTTTCATTTCGAGATAATTAATACATAACAGCACTATATACTTATCGGCGCGCTATTATCACTGCCAGGGCCGCCGTTGCTAAATGTAAACGTTTTGTTTCATTTTTTTTTAAATTTTGTTTTAATAATAAAAAGTTGTTGCAATTTAACAATCTCTACATTTGCTAGATAGTTTTTTGTGTTTTCCGAGTTTGATTGAGCATCGCATTTGTCTTTGTGTGTGAAAATAGTCCCACAGCGGTAGCGCAAATGCATTTTTAGCTTCCACTCTCATTGAAAACGTGTTATCAGATTAAAGTAATCTTGTAAGAAATTACATTTTATTTTTCGGGGGGGAGCATATTTAATAATATAGAAAGAAGGCGTACGTTTGCCTTGTGGGACCATCTCCACCGAGATATCAAATTTGCATGCCAATTCATAGCTATAGCGAAAATGACGGAAAATACGCTTGCTGAAAACAAGCAAAATATATCGTTCTTACTATTACCGACAATAATCATAATAAATGAATTTTATGTTTTCTGCCAAAATTTTGCATGTTTTTTCTCGCGCGCTTCTCTCTCGCTCTTTATCTCTTACGCGCGCTATGACTCAACAATTCTGTTTGTTGACAAACCGGTATTTACCTAAATATAATAAACGTATTGGCATAAATAATGTTTAAAGGGACAATGCGTCAATTCATAATTGCATTCGTAAATAGATTTGTTTCTGCAGTTTGTTGTAATAATTGGTGGTACCTTTTTTCAGGACGATTAGTATGTATATATAGAATTAAATTATTTTTTTGGAGAAGTTTGTAACTAAAATGAAGTAAAGTCTTATTTTGTTTGTTGACAAACTCGTATTTACCTAAATACATATAATAAATGTATTTGTGTAAATAATAGAAAGTTATAAATGTAATATCTACGACAATAAGTTAATTTATTAATATTATTGTTAGAATTATGATGTCAAATAATAGCGGCGCCTTTTTAAGGGATGATTACAATCAGTTTATGACCTCACTTTGAATTTTACAACTTTGCAATGATCCAAACGCTAGCGACGTTGTCGTGGAGGATTTAAATTTGCTTTTGTTTTTTATATTTAATTAAACATAAAACATTACAATACACGCAATTATGTACATATATAGGTAGTTGAGATAGCTGTATTTTTACTAGGTACTCGTATTGAGCAATAAAATCCAACAAAATTATACTCAATTCTATGTATTCAATGGTCATGTGAGACCTTTATTATAATGTCGATTATGAATTTACTTGTGCATAATTATCGTGAAAAATAATGCGAGATGATGCGCTTTTTGCAGTTTCGCGTGCGTGCGACGAGTGTGCGGCGCACGGCGCACGATGAGTGAAGTCTGCGCGCCCAGATATGTTTAGAAAGATGTGTCATACGTTGTCATGGCTGAGGTGATGCCTACACCTGTCCCTCCAAATAAACGGGCGCACATTTCACAACGCACAAACAGGCGCACACACATACATACACTAGTACATTTAACAAATCCAACATACGATAATTATTACACATACATTATCATCCGCTTTTATTTCTCCATACTTCCAATATCATTATCATCGATATTATTCGAACAAGACCAAGCAATGATGATGCTTTGAGAGGATGATGTGTGTTGTGTGCGCTTTATGCATACATTACATTACGTGTACAACATGCAATACATACACACAGTTATATGGCAGAAGTACGTGTATTTTTAGGATGTTACTATTCTTATACTATAACCGCAGAAAAATGTGGCGCGGTTAACAAAACCGACCACGGTAAATTTAATTCACGACAGAGCGAACTAATTCTGTAAATATTCACTGGTTGGTAGTTGTAGTAGTAGTAGTAGTAGAGTGTAGTGTCTATGTATATTATCATCATCATGCGAGAAAATGATACCACCATAATAGATAATAAAAAGAGTCGCGCCAGTTGTTGTTCTTCTACTGTTATATATACAACATCGTTATTTTTTCTTCACATGATATTTGTCTGTCCGTCTTGCCGTTATACATCTCTTTTATTTCTACGCGATCATTTGCGCTTTGTTGCGGTTACATCATCATTGCGCTCGCTCATGTCTCGTTCCACAATTTGATTCTTCTTTTCGACGTTGATTTTTGCGTTGTTGATCGCTCATGCGTGTAATTTACAGCTAGAATTCTTTTTGTCATTGTTGCACAATAATATAAACAACCGCAAATTTGTTGAAATTTTGCGCAAATAACTAATCGAGAATTGCAGTGCACGAATTGATGCATACACGTTTAATTGCATCGAGTTTCTTCACGCTGCTGTGACAAATGTAGCCTAATTGTTTATCAACTTATTTGCGCTAGCTTAATTGTTATTCAACAAGCAGTTTAAAAATACATAGTAAGATTTCGATCTTTTATTTAACAGGATGAATTAAAAAACATGTAGAGTGCATGCAAGGTTTCACTTAAAAAAGTTATGCAACAGAAATAATAACAAAATATTCTGTCGATTTTCGTATAAAAATTCTAAGATATTTGATTTTTCCCGAAAAATTACCATTTTATTCAACAATAAAACAAATTTATTTAAATAATTATTAATCTAGACCAGTGCTTCCCAAAGTACGCACTAACCGTCCAACAAATTCATACACACTTGTTGACTGAAAATGCTTAATATAGTAAATTCTCATCTTAAAACAACAAATTTCCGCTGTTAAAGATGATGCTGACTGAAGAATATGTATTTTGTTCATTTACAACAGTCTTACTTCATTTTTTGCTAATTTTGCTAAGTTTGGGAAACACTGATCTAGACATTGCTGGAATTGTTAAACCAATAAATTAGTTAAGATTACGAAATTACTTTTAGATGATTTTCATTTTTGATAAGCGTTTTATTTATTATCTATCTATAAAAATATGAATAGTTTTGGGCATAGAAAAAAATATAATGAAAAATATTATTTAACAAGCGCCCGCACAATTTAGCAACAATTTAATGGACGACGGATTTTTACCGTCCGCTTTTCACTAAATTTCCTTCATAAAAATGTTATAATGCAACATAATTTTCGACATAAATTATCTCTTATTAAGTTTTATGCGTTTTGTGCGGCTGTAAAAAGTTTTTTTATATATATTTATATATGTAATAATCTAATATTACAAGCAGTGTATGTTTTTTTTTCTTAAAAAAATCTGGTTCAAATTAGCTTTTGAGAAATGCATTTTCTCGCCACCGGCCTCGTAAATCAACGCAAACTTTACGAGCGCGATGAAGTCGAGGCAAGCGTTTCACTTTTCAATTCTGCCAACAACAAAATATATATTATATCAATTTAATAATTTAACAAAAACATTTTGTATAAAATAAAATAAATTAAAAAATAATATTTGAAATAAATTATTGACGCCTTTCAACCATAGGATAATCTATAAGACTCGCGAAAATCTTGTTTCATTTTTTTATACATAGTTAATTAAATTTGGCATTTAAATAACAACCCACTTGTTGTAGTTTTGTTTTTCAATTTATTTATAATTTAAATAGTGAACTTGACGATTCTTGTATTTGTTTGGATCGCAGAAAAAACTAGAGGTTAAAAGAGTCTATCCCTCTACACCATGTACATATGTATCGGATGTGCTCACTAAAACATGACCAATATTTTTGATCTTCTAAAGTTGCTATCCTTCCAATCTCATGTTTTTATATCCACGATACGATACTTATCATGATGATGATGTTACGCATTCATATATCTATCTGCATATTGCTATTAGTTTGTCAATATTTTTGTAATTTAATTAGTTTACTTGGTAATTCTCGTATTTGTTTGATTCGCGAGGTAAACTTGAGACCTGAGAAATTTGACGCATTTTTAACGCTAATTTTTATCTTGTTTTGTGAAATAATCTAAAAATAATTAAAAGGAGTAGTAAAAGCTTTTAGATACCTACACCATGTAAGATGCTCCCTAAAACATGACCAATATTTTTCATCTTTTCCTTCCAATCTCATATTCTTATTGCCACTTGATTGTAAAGCACACCACGACATTACGAGTATATATCTACGTGCATATTGTTATTATATATTATTGCTCTTGTTGTGGAATTTTCCATCTTAAGACTATTTATTTATTATGTCCAGGAACAATGCCGTGCTTCTGTTTCGAACAAAGCAACATTTGCCAATGTTAATGAAATTTTTTGCGCTTTTGCTCCCCATCTTTTCCGTTTGTCGCGTAATGAGAATTTTCGTTCGTTTTCAGCCGAGCAGCGCGACTATGATGACGATGGTAATATTTAATTTGGTATTAAAGCGTTTTTAAAAATAAACAGAAAATCTTCGTGGAGAAGTATAGGTATATAGTAGTCATTCGTTCGTTTGTTCTGTAATTTTTTGCTGCTGCTGCTGCAATAATAATATTATTTTTATCTCGCGTTGCAGCAGCACCAGAGCGGGTGCTAGAAATTTTCTAGATTAAAGGTTATATTATGATTTTGCACGTGGGAATTAAACTTTCTAAGAGTTTAATCCATAATTAAACGCTTCGTATTTTTTTTATATTTAGGTATCTCTTTTATATTCAGTACCTATATATATTTTTTTACTGCGGCTTCTGTTGTTGTTGCTGTTAATACTTTCATCGCAATCGATATAGCAACAATGCCGTGAAGCATTTAAAGAATTTAACAATTTCATAGCATTTTAATGATAAATGTTTTATTATCTTGCGCGCTTTTTTATACATACATCCTAAGTATGTAAGTATGTGCAAGCAATACAACCGAGCGTTTACTGCCGTTTTCATCGCGCGCGCACTTCACCCAGCCGCTTGCTTGGCATTTAATTGTTTTTGCAATTTCCCTGACCGTTATGATAAATTTAATAATAAATTATTCTAAAATTACATCGCATCTAACATTTACTTTACTATATATATGCGTTTTTATTTTTCCTCATGTCGCTTTGCTACTACTACTACAAAACTTTGTTATCGCTTGTGTTTAATAATTTACCACCGTGTCGTAGTTTTAACGGCTGTAGTTTTAATTAAATTAATTAATGATTGTGCGTTTGTTCAATAAAATGCGACAACAAGTTGTACAAAACAATGAGTGAGTTTTAAAGTTGGAAACGTAGAAATTTACCATGTTTTTCTTGAAAGTCTAGTTAGTATTACACAAGTATTTGTAAAAATTGTAAATTTAAAAAAGTTTTCTTTATCATAATCTCGAATGGATTGCATACAATAATAATGTAATCTTTTTACCCAAGCCACAAACAGACACATTTTGTTGATCATTTCTTAAGGAGATGAACGAGCGCGCTTTGAAGTCACCAATGATTCGAAATCGAATCGCGAAATGATGCACAATAAGAAACATAACGCTAATTAAAAGGCGAGCTTTTGACGAAGAACGAGCGAACGAACGAAGGAACGAACGAGAATTTAATCGATAGTTGTGCTGCAATAATAGATGGATAATTAATTGGAAAACTCTTTGCGGCGGTTCTTCTCATTATATTGCAGCAAGCAATCTCGCTATTGATGCCATTTTGATTCTATTTTTATTTTTGTTTTTTTGAATAGCGATGATAGTTTATAGAGATAGTCATTGTGTTATCGTTGTAAATTGATATGTTTGCGACATTGATATGCGATGTGTGTATGTAGTACAAATGTAATCGAGCTGCTATTGCCACTATATATACATACATACATCGTATACCTTTGAAGAGAGAAAAGATTGTATTTTTTTCATTTTGTGTGCATGTTTGTTTCGTTTCATTAGATCGGTGGAATGAAATTTTCCGTGAAAGGAAAAACTTATTTATTAATTTTTATAGAACAAGTTCCTTTCAAGCGCTCCATGATTTAATAAGAAGGAAAATGTTATTGATGTCATATAAATATGCTGTTTTACGAAAATAATATTTTCATAATAGTCATAGTAATCAATTTTCTAAGAAAATTAAATCTTTTTTAATTAAATTAAAGCTTACAACATTGGTCGTGATTGTTTTTCATTCAGCAGTTTTTGACTAACAAAATTATAGATTTCGAAGTCGATTTTTCTGTATAGCTGCGTTGTATGATTCAATCAAGAAACTGTTGCATAAATATATGTACTGCTTTAGCGAAATAACATTTTTATCATGATGCTCGTAGTGATGGTGTATCTACTTTTCCAAGAAAATTGAATTTTTGTCAATTAAATTAAAATTACATTGCTGTTGGAAAATTGCATGAAAACTTTTTTGAGAAAAATTATTTAGTTAAATGATGATACAACATAGGTAGTGTCTTAAAAATCACGCAACAAGCATATACTCACTCAAAAAAATCGCTACAAAATTAATTAATTTTACTATCAACTTTATGTTAAATTTTGAAAAACGACAAATAATATTGATACCGCTTTAAGTTTTAAACTCTATAGTTATAATAATTTTGCAACGAGTCGTGTTAAAATCGCCTGCAATCGCTAGCAAAATCAACCGATCGAATATTTTCTTACTTTGAAGAGTTTTCCAATTAATTATCTATATTGTAGCACACACTCGTTTAGTTTTTCACGTCGTCACATTAATTAGCATATTGAGTTTCTTGTGCATCATCATTTCGGGCTTCAGCAGCAGTGCGACGCGACGTGTTTACTGAGATTTCAAATGGTGCTGCAAATGAACTTCATCAAAGTAGTACAACAAAATGTTTGTGGCAACATATTATATTAATATTATCATCGATGATTTATTTAATTAAAATTTGTAATACAAACACGAAACGTTCTCGCATTCGTTTTGCTGATTATTTATTTTATTTTGTTTATTTGCTTATAAAATGCCTCAATTTCATGCTAATTTATGGCTATTTTTGCTACAACACACCAACACCAAACCCTGCATATTTCAATAATAAACATCTAAGCAGTACATTTTCGCTAGAAAAATAAATATGAAAGCGATTAAAAGTTTTGCGCGCGTGTGTGCTTTTAGCAGCAACACAGAAATGAAATGGCTTTTTTTATTAGCATGCGACATTTTTTTGCAAGCTTTCGGTGAAATTATGAACGACCACATTTTCAACAACATCCCCTATCCTCGTATGTGCGGCACAAAGTTGTAGTGGCGCTTTTGAACAAATTTTATGCTGAGACAATTTACATTCATGTCATCAAAATATTTTCATTGTTCGGTGTTTTTCAGCGAGTTCAGCTACTATCTATATTTGCGTCTATTCATTTCGATTATTCCATTATTGTTTGAGATAAAAATATTGGAAATTCGACTCTAAAAATGCAGATAAAACGTAAATAAATAGTCATATAGTACCTATTAAATATTCTTCAATTTTACTTTATTATTGAATGAATATTTTGGCAAAAAGTTAAAGTTGAAGGAAGATGATAATTAATTTTTAAACAATTATTTTGAGCGGTCGCTGCTTAAATTGCTCAAAAAATAAATAACCAGGTTTGAAATAAATATAAAGTTATGTTTATTATATAAAATTTCTCAGATTTTAACTTTTGTTATTATTATAAACATTTTAGTGAAAATTTACAGTTTTGGAATAAATGTTTTAACTATATTTGAGATAATGAAGTGCAAAGAACTTAAAGCTTGTAATACAAGAATACGAAATATTTTTAAGAAAATCGTGTTATTGTCATAATCGTATTGAAATTGTCATTGTCATTTTTCAATTATAATATTCAATATTTCGAATACAAATTTCTACTTTAACGACGAACTAGTAGTTGTTTTCAATGGCAATGATAGTGATAGTTGATATACACCCGTGACCACAAGAATCCGATCGCTTTTTTAAACTTACCGCCTTATGGTATATGCGGAAATGTTTACTTAGAGAGGCGTAGTTGGCATTGTATCATTGTAATAAGGCATACTACTAACATTAGGTTTGTTTTTTATTCCACTGAACATGAACATGTTTCCTCTATGTGCCGTTGGTGCAGTGTGGCGCTGTGGTAGTTGACACTTGTTCACAGAATATATAAATGATATAGAACAGCAATGCATAGACAATCTTAAATTTGGCAACNAAAGAACACGGTGCAAACTGTCAAAGCTGTCAAATTTGTGTGCACGGGGAATAAAGAACCGACAAACTGCACAAATTGTGCATGTTCATGAACATTTTGGAATAAAAAACAAACCTAATGATACTACTAATTAATTATTAGACATTCGTAGTTAGCGTTGATTACGCGTGTATGTGATCGGATTTTTGTGGTCGCTGACGTATTATAAGTCATACCACTTTCTTCAAAATATTTTGTCTGATAAAAAAGTAATAATATGGTTTATTATTTCGCATCCTGTTTAAATAAACTTTGTTCAATTGCAACACGGTAACAGCAATAAGTAATTTAAATTGTTAGAAGTAATGAACACCACCACCGATTGGATTACATTTTATTATTGTAACCGTACACTAATCAGCAAATTTTCTAATAAACAAATTTATTTAGTAATCCGATCCATCTGTTTGAGATCAATTAACACAGGCTAATTAGGAAAAAATTACCTACTTTCTTACTCTACTCTTTCATCATCGTATAATCATCATTTACATTATTATAGTAGATAAATTTCCGCGCGCTGGAAATTGTGACACATGGGTACGCATAGAAAAGAGGAAGAAGAAGCGCGCGTACACGATGATGATGGGGAAAAAAGGCAGACAGTAGGGAAGAAGGCAACGAAGTAGTAGGCACATGCCACAAATTTCTCATTTCCCTTCCACTTCCACCTCGTTCCGCGTACTATAATACTAAAGCCCTTTCATTTTATAGTCAACATTCTTGCATGCAACGCGCCTCGAAAATGCTATAAATCACATACACACACACATTCATACTTATAACCTTTACGTACATATAGATTTCCAACGAACAAAACAAAAACATACCGAAAGTTGATCAAATATTTACTGTTATGTTGTTTTGTACGATACGACACGATAGGATGTACCTAGCTAGCTAGAGATGGAAAAAAAACGTCCAATTTTCCATAATACATACATCATATTATAATATATATACACCTACATTATATATTTTCTTCTTTCGTTGCAGGACGTTTTACACACGATATGTCAGTCAAGTGGGCAAGTGATGCGAATCGTTATATTCAAGAAAAATGGTGTGCAAGCAATGGTTGAATATCCTTTTTTATACAACAACATGAAATGTTGAATGCTTAAAGATATAATTTTGCATAATATTGTTAGCAGGGTAGGGTTATGGCATAGATGTGCGATTTTGATGATATTCAAACGTTTATTAGTCAAATTTAAAAGAAATGAGAATTAATTATCTATTTTGAATCAAAAGTCTTGTTTTTCGGTAGAAAAAGAATTAAAAATTTATGCGAAAAATTCAATTTCTAATGAAATTTGCGATATAATTTTTTTTCTCTTAATTTGCACAAAAACTGATGCCAAAATGGCTTTGAATTGCTTTTTAACCAAATTATTGTAATTTTTTTTTGTATTTTTACTTTTTTCTACATGATTCACATGATTTTTGATAAAAATGCAAAAATTTCACTATTTTTATTCGCGATTTTCATTTCTTTCCATCAAAATCAAACGTTCATTAGTTAAATTAAAAAAAAGAGAATTATCCATTTACCAACAAAAGGCTTGTTTTTTATTTTTTTTAAAAATGGAAAAATTATGCAAAAAATTCAATTTCTAATCAAATTTGCACAAAAATTGATGACAAAATGGCTTTGAATTGCTTTTTAGCCAAATTGTTGTAATATTCTTTTATATTTTTACTCTTTTTCTGCATGATTCAAATGATTTTTTTTCCATCAAAATCTACCCATTTTTGCCTTCAACAACCCTCTTATAGTTTGTCG
>JARJDW010020034.1:0-24801 GCA_030264715.1 Adinopsis sp. GC000173
TGATTTAAGACATCGGAGATACAGCTGCTCTTTTATAAGTTCAGTAACACCCTTTTATTTAGAAAACGATAGCTTAATTAAAAATTCTTAACACATAAGTCGAAATTATATTTTAAAACGCTTCTGATAGTAATATTCACTTGATCCGTCGATGTGCCCATCATGGTCTTCAGATGGCCAACTTCAGTTTTTTATCGAACCTCACATTTTTTCACAACTCACTCTCGCCCAATTCTGAATAAGACCCCAGGCATAGCTTTAAATGTTCTTCCTATTGTATTTATACATATATGTGTATTTAGGTATTACACCGTAAAAACCCTTTTCTGACAAATTTTACTTCTCTTTAGACCAAATTTAAACGCTACAATTCGATAATTTCAAATCAGAGTGAAGAAGAATCAACAGAATTGATGCAAAATTGTCTTTCTGGATAACTATTTGNATTTGAATTCATTAAACGCTAAGAAATGATAACTATATATTGAAACCATTTTAGGAACTAAATTGACCGTTGTATTTAGCAAAATTATATTGGGTTTATCTTCCAACTCCCCAGTTTGTTCCAGAATCACTTTACAATAAATTCATCGCATTCCAATTAGATTCACCCATTAAAATTACAAAAGTTTGATGATGTTTTCATTGAATTGCGTTTCAAATTTAATTAATTTTTAGTTTCCTTGTAGATACAAAAAAATATTTATTGTTATATTTAATTTTTATATTCGGTTTGATGGTTATTGGTAATTGAGTTACCCACGAACGGTATTGTTTACGTTACAAATTAGCGCAAGCAATAGGAAGTCAATAAAATATATAAATATTTAAAGGTTGATAAAATACCGATAGCGCGATTGAAAATTGCGAATTGTTATTTAATAAACAAATGAAAAAAGTCAATGGTAATCGAATTATGTAGCGAGTACGCATATGTTTAAATTAAAAAATATAAAAGTCTATTAGTTTCGGAAAAAAATCAGCCGTACTTTATTTTTTATAAATTATTCCGCACAATTTCATTTTTTGCATGACTTGCTTTTTATAAACAAACGCATACAATTGTTAATTATGGTTTTTGTGAATGTTATCAAAGTCTGTTAAAAATTTATTTAATAGGTATAACAAAATTTCGGTTGCTTCCTGATTTTACCACTAAATAAATTGATTCCAATACAAAGTATTGCCAAATGTTAGCAGAATGTGGATGAACAGTCATCTTAGAATATTAGAGTGTAACAGTCTCCATTGAGTTATATAATGGGCTATAATCAAAAAGTGCTACTGATTTTGGGGCGCTTCAAACTTTTTTGTATTTTCTTCAACTACTTGTGCCTATTATATTCAGATATATTTGAGGCGGCAAATATTTTTTGTTCTAGGGTGTTTGATCTTGGTTAGACGTCCCTGATATCTACAAAATAAAAAGTATTGGTAGAACCTTGTTTAAATGAACTGATGACATGTAGGGAGCAAAGTTATTTTACCGAATTAATTTGCCAAAAATAAAAATTGCGCGTTTACTGAATTTAGAGTCATGTTATAAACCAATTACAAATAAAAGTATGTTGTTACTTATCACCTGTATAGCCTTTTTCCTTCATTTATTGAAATCAGTTGCAATGGATCAAATAAATAAATAATTTTAGCAATTTTTGTTACGCGCTATATCCCACATCGTTTTTGGTGGTTTTCGGATGAATTTGTGGTCGCATATTCCATTGTGATTTGTCATCCTTATACTGCTCTCAGGCATTGTCGATGAATTGCATTTTTAGATAAATACATTATTTAAAATTTATACCATGAAACTAATGATTTTTTTTCAACAAAATATTTTATGTATAAACAATAATGAATGAATTGCATTATTAGAAAAATGAATAAGTAACTGAAAGTTTATGGCATGAAAACAAAGAAAAATGTTTTCCTTGTTACGAACAGGAAATTTGTCTTAAATTTCCTGACTGCTTAGCAATTATAAAAATTATTAAAAATCAACGCCTTGAAAATGTAATGGTAATCATAAAAGTTTATAATAATGCAACCGACGTTTTATGGCATTTTTCAAAAAACCACAATAAAATTTCTAATTAGAGATGTCAATATTTGTGCACTTCTAATAACTTTATAATTACAAAATCCATTAAAAATTAGTAATAGTTACACTTGACAAAATATAAACATTATTATGCACTTACTTTCTTTTTTTCTAATTTATAATTAATGAAGCAAAACTGCTCAGCTCAGTTCGCATTTACCGTATTATTGTAAAAGAAAAGATCAAAAGTAAATGAAACGCTTTACTTACAATTGAAAAGCAAAAAAGAAGATAATTAGTTAATAAACTTTCTTTATGACAAACAAATAGTCATTTCATGTGATAGAGTGAATAAAACTAAAAGTCACATAGTCCAATTCTTGCCTTGTTAATTTGTAATTAATGAAGCAAAACTGTTCAGTAGTTCGCATTTACCATATTTTTTAAAAGAAAAGATCAAAAGTAAATGAAACACTTTACTTGGTTGAAAAGCCGATAAAAAAGGAAGATCATTTGATAATAAACTTTCTTTAGTCAAACAATTAGTAATTTGATGTGGTGATATAGTGAATAAAACTAGAAGCCATATAGTCCAATTCTTGTCTTGTTATTAATATTTTAACTTTTTATAATAAACGAGAATGCTACAATTCAATAACTCCAAATCAAAGTGAAGGAGAATCAACAAACTTTATTAAACTTATTCAAAATTGCATTTCTTTTTTTTATAATTTGTAATTAATGAAGCAAAACTGTTCAGTAGTTCGCATTTACCGTATCTTAAAAGTAAATGAAACGCTTTACTTGGTTCAAAAGCAAAATAAAAAAGAAGATAATTAGTTAATAAACTTTCTCGCATCGACGACAAACCGCAAGATAAACACGCTGCTGTCAACCTTATTCAGCGCGACAACAATAAATTATTTATGCAAAGAAAAGTGCAAGGCTGTTATATTGATAACTTGTAAACATTCTATTATCTATTGTTAAAATCAATATTTAATAATATCCCGGATGCAAATGCATACATACGTTGATTAGAAATTTAATAATTAACCATCACATTATAAATGGCGTAATTGCTTTTAATTGTTATTATAATGGAAATCAAAGACATATTTTCAATTAGCATTTTTATCAATGCAAATAAAATGTTTATTCTTTATGATGTACCTACTTTTGTAAGTACATGTATGCATAATGCAAAACACACAATTTCAACATTTTTGTATAATATAGTAATATGAGAAAAATGCTAGAACAGTTTTAAAACAGTAGTTCTCAAGTTTTTTATAATGAAAGTACCCTTTTATATTTTGTATTATTATATTACTATGTCCAAAAATAAATTTTCAATTTAATTAGTGCAGGTAAACCGTACATGATTCACAATATTTTCCAACTTGTAGGCAATGTTCATGTCAAAACATTCATTAGTATTTGTTTTACATCTAATTTTGTTTGGGGAATGAAATGTTGAATGTTTGGAACCTTGCAAAAGAATCCCCTGGGACCATGTTTTGTTAGAAAGCAATGCGTACAATTGGTGGAATCAATTAAAAGAAAGTCAAGAAGGCTTTGAAGGCGAACAACGCTTCGAACGAGCATCAACCCTTACAGACGTCAAGAAAACCAAAGAAATTGTACTTGATTTTCTAAATATGTCTGTTCGGGATTTGTTGGTATATCCAAAGTATGTGCCAATGACATTTTGGAAGATATTTTGGGCATAAAACTTGAAAATTATTGACTAATGCCATTACTTGTACTTGTTTTTAGTGACTTTATCACCAAAAATTCTGTGCATATCGACCCACAACTGTCAAATTTGCCATATTTAGTACCGTATCACTTATGACTACTCTAGAAACTCAAGAGGCAACTGTGGAAAAATTGTTTTAGGACGATTGAAGAGAAGAATATAATAATCGCCGCAAATAATAACTGATAGAGCACAAAGAATATATTAAAACTCAAGTCACTACATTACATAATTTCTAGCCCATCATATGCAAACAAAACTGTTTTAAATTCTTGTATAGAACTTTAGGAATCACTGTTTTAACCTACTATGTACCATTATTTCAAAAGCAAACAAAATGCATTTTGCTTAAAAACTAGAAAAACACGATATTGTAAGTAGGACATGCTCAAACCGTGTATATATGCACATACTCTATAGCATTATAAACTCTTATTTTTAAACAAAATAAAGTTGAGAAAAACAAATCGTTGTTGCAATTTATCTAATCTAGTAATTACACTTAAGCAAAGGCAAAACAGCATTTTATAGCGCGCACACGTTTTGGCGTCTCGCAAAGTGCAAGAAAATTTTGTAACGAAACACGTTTTGAATGTCATCTCGCTTATTCGATTTTGCATCGAAAACATAAGCAGGTACGCATTGCATATATTGGCAATAAAGTCGTCATGTTACAACACGATTCTGGGCTGTGTTACAATAAAAGAATTTTAATAAAATTTAATAGAAAGCTGTGTATCCTTCAAATGGACGATATTTGGTTTAGCCACAATATAATGGCAATGGCGGTTTTATTATTATATATTGTACGCTACAATGCGAAAAATATACGAAACGCAACGTTTTTGATTATAAGTATATTTCATGCAAGAATGCAGGAAGGCTGCCTTTTAAGGTATATATTGGATTTTCTATAAATATACCTATATATATGAGTACAATAACAATATTTTATTATAATGTAATTTTTTAAGAAATCGACTCCCAGCGCAGTCATTCAACAACTTTTACAGATAGTGCTGCGATGTGAATATTTATAAGTTTGATGGATTTCTATTTATATTTTTTTAGGTATACAAAATTTTCAAGCTTAGTGAAAGTATTCACAACAAATTCGATGCAAATTTAAAAGAAAAATATACATTAATCATGGTTAGTATTCTTTGGCGTTGAATAAATTTGTGAGATAGCTCATTTCGATTCAAAAACAAAAATATATAAATACATTACTCCTAAATGTTTGCAGGAAAATCAATTATAACTGCCTATCTGTATTCAATGAATGCCCAATGGTTTACTAAGAGTTTATAACAACACCCAACATTTTTAAGCATAATATTTAAAAATAATAAATATATAGTTGCAACGGACTGATGTAGTAATGTAATAATAAAAAGTTAGTTGCAATAAATCTATCTAGATAGATATTGCTGATGATGATGGCCTTGGAAAAATTGTCTTAAGTAGTCTAACCACATCAAAACTGTTTAATTTAATCTGTGGAATGACACTGTATCATAAAAATATGGAAAATAGAGTAAAATTTGCTACGTTTATCCTATTTATTTTTTTACACTTTTGCTGCATGGCTAAACTTTATCATCATTTATTATTTATTAACTTTTCACAACTTTTGTACCATATTTTGTACCTTAGTGAAAGTATTTGAAAAAAATGGATACAATTTAAAAGCACGCTTTTCATTAATCATATTTAGTATTCTTTGGCAGCAAACAAATTTGTATGACAGCCCATTACGATTCAATAATACATAAAAATATATATTGTATATTACTCTTAAATGCCGGAAAATATTTCTAAGTCTTATAGACGTATATTATTATTACAATAAAATAAAATTGAAAACCTTAGTGAAAGTATTTAAAAAATTTGTTGCACATTAAAGGCGCTTTATTCATTATAACAATTCATATTCTTTGGAATTGAATAAAAAAGTCCGCTACGATTCAATAATAAAAAACTCTACTTATTTTTAATGCTTGATGGTTTTGTAGTCTGAGTCACATTTGATGCAAATTAAAAGCACTTCTTACAGGAATAAACATGTTTGTGTGACACTCCATTAAAAAAACATGAAATACTTATTATTTTTTATAAATTTTTTAACCTTCGTACTACTATATAATATAAAAATCAAAAGCACTTTATTCATAAATCATATTTAAAATTGATTGTGGCCGAAAATTTGTATGACGAAAATATTATTGGTTTGATAGAGTTCTACTATTTTTTATAAACTTTTTAATCTTAGTGAAACCATAATATAAAAATTAAAAGCAATTTATACCAATAAATCATATTTAGCATACTTTGTGACCGAAAATTGCTATGACAATCCATTACAATTCAATCATCTAAAAAATATCTAATGTACATTACGTTTCAATCCTTGGATTAACTTTTTGGTTTTAAACCAAACTCAGCCTACAGATTTCAATTTCAAACACATAAAAATACAGTATTTCTTATTACTTGGATAGATTTCTAATATTTTTTATAAATTTTTAACCCTAGTCAAACACAAATATAAAAAATTAAAAGCAATTTATTCATAAATCATATTTTGCAAACTTTGTGACCGAAAATTGCCATGACAGCTCATTACAATTCAATAATACAAAAAAATATTACGTTTAAATGCCTGAATTAGTCATTTCGTTTTAAACCACTTAGCCTACAGATTTCGGCAAACCAGTTCCCGCGCGCATAACAATATTATTACTTTCCTAAAAAAGAAACCGAAACCCATCACAACTTATTTTTAGCATGATGAAAAATATATAATATATAAGGTACACTAATTGAGCTGCAGCATGAAATGCATAAGAAATCTAATCGATACACAATGCAAATTTAAACGAAAGCAAACTTTTTATTTCAGATTTAATTACATGTACGCAATTAGCATGCAACGGCTATAGTTTTTACTATCAGATTAATTGGATAGTAAAATTTTCTCCTCACACACTTCTTGCCTGTTCCAACTCGTTTGTGGTGTAAAGGACGTGAATGTAATGTAATTGTAAAAGACATTGTCGCATGCATGAAGGTAAATATGCGATATATGCAAAACCAGAAATGAAATTTAAAACGCCTAAGGTGGAACTCTTTTTACTTCATATATTTAAAACTTTTCAATCTACTTGAAAGAGCGAGGTTATTCCGCTAATGTGCTTCAAGGTTTCGTACTTAATTATTTCGCAAAACAATAACCAAAAACAAAATTCAGCTTACATACCTTGAGTATGACCGATTGGTAAAAATCCTATCAGACTTATCACAAAAACACAGAACCACTGAACAACATTTAGCCAACATCTTCTAGCAAACATAATTAAATTAGGATAATCACTTTCCAAAACAGCAAATCACCGTAAACAAAACAAAAACCGCCTCGTCTTCTTAAGCCATCATCGCATCCACAGTTCATAAGCACGAGTACGAATTGGATGAACGCAATGCGGAGAAAATTGCGCGCACCTTTCGCGGTTTAAATCGAAATGAAAGTCTTGAGTTGGTTGTGTGTATACGCGTTGTGGTATACAATTTGTATTCTTGAGGTGGTAGACAGGTGAGTCGAGGAGTCCTCGAGGTCCCCCCTTTTTAGTTTTGACGTCATGTGTGTGTGTATGCAACGCATTAAGAACTAACGGTTAGGCCTTTAGTTGCTAATTTACAACTGTTACAATGCCCTTAGGTCGTTTTAAGAAATAACTTTATCTTTATCGCTACAATCATCGCTCAGATTTTATCATACCAATTATCAAAATTCATCATACATATACTCTTTGATATGATTTTGATAATTTCAATAGCAAAGCAAGAAACTAACTTTGCTCTTTGTATTGTTTTTATTTTTGACACATGTTGCACAGATTGTAACGCCATCTATGAATTTGCCTCTCAACACGTATAGTCTTAATTCATACACTAGATGTCAGCAAAAATGTAAATAAATATTAAATTGTTGTTATTTCATAAGTGCTTATAAAAATAGTAGTTTATTAACCGAATAGATGTTTTATCGCCGTACATATATCATTTTTCCTCAATTACTTGAATTATTTCTGCATCAAAATTGACAATTCCCAGACATGTTTTCTTTATTATTTCGTACAAATTGTTTTTACTAATTAATTTAATATTTTACATTAAACTATTGTATCTTTTAGTTTAAATAATGGAAAAACTACTTACGTTAAGAATGACATTTAATTATAATAAGTTCCTTTTATATTCATCGAATTAATTACGATTTTAGCTCAACGAAATAATGGAGCAGTAAGTTTGAACACTATACACATTAAAACACTACCACATCTTGTTTATTTTAGAGAGATTCTACCATCAACAAGCACTGGCCATGAATCGAGCGAAGCATTTCCAGCCGAAAAAGAGAAAAAAGATGATCCGCCACAACCACCCAGCCCGAATGCACTTAAAGTGGCAGCCACCGAATGTTTGAATAGCTGGATCTGTTACTTACAAGTAAAAGTTAAACAACGCAGATTTCTTTGTAAATATTTAAATATAATTTTTTTAGATGCTGAACAGTCTGTGCTCAGCCGGTTTACGTTTATCGCAATCGTTGAGCAATCTAGCACAGGCACAGAATGTTTCATTGGCGATGCAGAACGTTGCCAGTTGGGACGAGCTAACAAAATCCACCATCATTGCCAGTCACACAGTCAAAACACATATTGCTGCTGCAATGCAGGATTTATGCATTGGTGAAACGTTTACAGAGGTTGATGCACAACGACAACAAGAGCACAATCAACAAATAATCACGGAGAATTTGCTAACATTCATCAACTTGCAGTATCAATTTTCAATAGCGAGTTGTGAGTGTTTTGGCTCGATGGCAATGTGTCCATCTTGCCAAACGATGGCTGGTGGATTGCATGATGCTGATTGTAGTATGGCAAATTTGCAGCAATGCTTCGCTCGATTATTTAACCATGAATCGCGATCTCAAATGTCGAGTCCGCATCAACTCGAAGGTGGAGATCTAGTAAAGCATCAGGACTCACGACAGCATAGTCCCATGAATCCGGAACGAGGATCATCGCCGTTTCACGAAATTAGAGGACCGAGTCCCATACATAATTTTCCAGGAATAATTGAAACAATAAGAGGGCCGCTACCAAATCCCGGACAATTGCATACAATGAAATCACCATTTCCTGGAAGAGGTTCTCGATCACCGTTACATTTTCCTTTGTTTCCCTTAACAGGACAAAGGCGGTGGTCTGAAGCTGCAGCAGGGGACGTTTCAGGGGAAACCGGCGATGGGACTATGCGAAGATGGTCGATGCCTTGGGATTGCGGAAGGGTTGAAGCCTCATGGCAACAACGCTATTTACCTTCAAAATTAGCTGTACCATCAGGAAATTCGGCTGATAGAAGCCGAAGTACTACACCAGGTATTAATTCACTTTATTATTTATCAAACAAAGTTGTTATAATATTGAGTGCATAAAGATAATTACAAATTTTTTCATTGATAATGATTTTGATACACATTGGCAAATCAATTTGATGATAAAATAAAAAAAGTTATCAATGTTAAGGCCACGGTTAGTTAATACTAAGCAAATTCCATGATAAAGGCGAATGTTGCACAATGTTAGAAAATATACAACGTCACCGTTAGGAAAATATGAATTTTAAATTTGAATTTTTACTTTCAATTTAAAAATTGAGCTAATTCATTGACAATAATAAAAGTACGTCAAAATATTTTTACTTTGTCAACACTGAAATTATTATAAAAAAATATACAATATGATGCGTTTTAACAATTCTTAGAAAAATTTCAGATAGAAATTACCAATGAACCTAAAAGTTATGAATGGCTTTGTTCACTCATTATTATATTTACTTGATTTTATTGCTTTCTTGAATTCAAAATCTTCTAAAGGTCAACATTTATGTAATTTTAAATACCAAATTCAAAAACTCCGTATATTTCTAAAGTTTTTTATTATAAAAATCCGCTGAAATATTAATTTCTTTGTAGCGTGGTAGTTCAACTTTTGCAATAAATGTATTCCTTTTGTTTGTCCATTACTCGAGTAAAAAGTTTTATTGAACTGGTTATTTTATGTTTATGTAATAACGTATTGATTGTATTTGAATTGTACCCATTATTTTTGCTATTTCTTGTAGTATTATAATCAAATTTGCAGTCTAATAATTACCCACACATACTTTCATTTTCTTGTTATGTATTTTAGAATGTATAACACAGGCGGGAACAATCACAAGCGGCGAAGGTTTATCTGAAGCAATCCAATTGTTATCTTGCCGCCCTATGAGATGTGCAATTCCTCATAGCGGTTATTCAACTCATTTGCCAAACACTTTTGGACAGGGTGTATGGTCTGAATCACACGAAGAACGTCTACATAAACGATATACCGGACCACTTCAAAGGTTCTAATATTTTTTTATAACATCTAATACATGCTTCTATTATGTATTTATTTTGCGTTAGGGGTGGTTGGCAATCAATGGACGCAACACAAAGTAGTAGTATGTCAGTAACTGAACATTACGACATCTTTCCTCCAGGGCTTCCTTTAACTTCACGTAAAAGTAGTTCATCAACAGATTCGTCATCATGTCTCTCCATTCATAGCAGATCCACGACAGGTTCATCAGAAAGAGGATCGGAAAGCCTAAGCAGCGGTGGTGTAAGTTCAAATCAAATGTAAATTATCTCCTATCACTACTTATGTTATAATATATTTATTAGGATGCAATGCGTTTGCACACAAACTTATATTCAATGTGGAGTGGCAACGAACATTTGCCTTTTATAAGACTGCCAGAATCGCAAGAACCTCAGGACGATAGTGATGCAGAAGACACGCCAACAGACCAAAGCGGTAAATCCATATTTCCAAAACCTTCATAAACCGACAGGTATGATGAAATCATTAAAAACCAGTATTTGTTGTGACAATCGGTGTTTTACAACACAAAGTATATTGGCTTATAATTTTCTAATTTAAACACAGATTTCTGGGGCCAATTTTTTATTGCTTTTTAGTAGATCGATCGATTTTGATGGGCAATGAATCTTCCTAAATTTACAAAGGTTTTTTGAAGAGATTTATTATAATTATAAACAGGTGCTTGTGATAATCAGAGCTTTTTTATGTTGTTGTAATTAACTTTAAATCATTTTCTGAATGTTAAATGTGATATTAATTACGTCAATTCAATGTAATTGAATTCGCTTTTTATATTTTATTTGTGTTGTGAACTCGCTTT
The DNA here is from genome assembly GCA_030264715.1 of Adinopsis sp. GC000173. Taxonomy (NCBI): domain Eukaryota; kingdom Metazoa; phylum Arthropoda; class Insecta; order Coleoptera; family Staphylinidae; genus Adinopsis; species Adinopsis sp. GC000173. Next base: position 11,106 of record JARJDW010020034.1, read on the forward strand.
CGAAGAGGACAGTTGGGTTATCATTAATACTATTCAAACTCATTATTATTAATAAACGTATTTCAGGACATTTGTTATGCCATTTGATATATGTATTAACCATGTTTGTGATTTCTATAATTATATAACCTAAGGTAAATTTCCATTTGAAATATTTAACAAAATGCTAATTATAGAATGTTGTATACTGGCGTGTGATCATTAAACACCAAAATTTCGACAACCAGTCAAACCTCTTAAGACAGGTGACTCTTTAGGCAAAAAATTGTAAAACAAGGCGTTTATTACAATTCGCAAAATGAAGAATACTTCCTTTTTGATAGATTATTACATTATTTTTATTATTTGGCAAACATCATGTGACTTTCTGATCAATCATACTTCATATTTAGCCTTTTTCACTTTTATATTCCTTTTGTTTGAGAAAAATCGTCCCATTTTAACGTTTTACTGTTTTATTATTGACCTGAACAGTCCTATTCAACTTTCTTGGATTTCCAACAATCTTTACAACATGAGCATGCAACAAGTGCTATCGAAGAATGAATTGAAGGTACTAAATAGACTTTCGAGTACTATGAATGCATGATATTGGTCAATATTATTAATGGGAAATGAGTCAAATAATGCAACATATCTCACCTAAAAAAGAAAAGCTACGAAGACACTCAAAATTGCTATAATAATATTTTTAAAATGCTTTGAAGAAGCAATGAAAATATACATGTAAGAATAATTCGTAGCTCATCTTTTTATATTTTTGACAAAATATAATAATATACTCCCCTTAAAGTTTATTTTTTTATTGTTTTTAAAGTTTCACTGTTCTTAACGATGAATTGTGTCGGCCTAGTCTTGAAAAACGCTATTAAATTAAAGTAGGATACTTATTTCCAGACAAAGGGAGTATTGTTTTTGGATATGATACTGTATATAATTTTGTAATGAACAAGAGTGCCAATGCGCAATAGAAAGCGTTTTGAAAGGGATCAACTTTATCTTAGGAGGTTTGACTGTATATTTGATGTGTTAAACAAGTTCACTTACATTAATTATTATTATTATATTAATATTCTAAGTATTGTTTTCAAATGGAAGTGAGCTTTATGCTTAAATCACAACACAATATTTATTTGTTTGATGTTGCTATTATGAATTTAAGGTGACATATCAGATATATATCAAGACAACAAATATTACAATGACTGTGAATATAATCGTTTAAATAAGAATTGTCTAGTCGTATTTTATAAAACTGTTTTATAAATTCCAATTTATTTAAAAAATATTAATTCAATATTTATTACAAATTAAAAAGAAGTGTTTTACACATTATAGGACAATATAATATTCAATAATCAAATGTTATATTATTCCTAACCTTAACTCTACAACTTAAGAATCCTTAAATATATATACTTTTACCAGATAAGTAATATTTGTACAAGCTAAACCTAAAAGGCACTATAGCCATGAATAAAAATAAGTAATATAATACAAAAAAGTTACAAATTCTCTTTCCATCAAATCACTTAAAACTTTCGTCGAAAAGCTAAAAGGAGATTTTATAACGTCATCTAAACTGCTTCGTCACTAAGTTATTTTCCAATCGTAAAATAATTAAGAGAAACTCTTATTTATACGAATTTAACTAAAAATCATCATCACCTTCAAATTCGGTATCTTCTCCATAATCCAACAAATCCTCATCCAATGGATCGTCAACATCTGAATTTTCATTTCGTGAACACTTCAAACACCTGCACATAATATTGAATAACATTTTAGATTCTCTCTTACAAAAGTCTATAAAAACGCTAATAAAAGAAACGTGTTGATGTTATTAAACTTAAAGTGCAAAACATAAGTTTATAGGAGGATGTTTAACAATTTGCTAAAAATAATGTAATGGCGACTCGGTCAGCGCAAAAATTTGTTTATTTGGATAAAATTAGAAACGACGCTTATCAACTAACCAAGTATGTAACTTAAATGGTCTATCCCACAAATAGCAAAACTTAATTTTTAAGTAAATTCATTTATTCTATATTCCACAAATATTAAAATTCTCCGAAATAATCCCCATGGGTACATACAGGCTTTTTCTTGCAATTCTACGGCACTCTACAGGCCCCCTGGAGGGCCTCAACCCGGAAGATCTTTTAGGGTTCACATCAAGACGATTTAGGTAGCCAAAATAGTGACAAAGCGACGGCTTCGAATTTTAAAAAGAGAAAGAATTTAATCGGAGTCAAATTGGGATTGTAAGGTCTCTGCGGCAATACCGGCAAAATATTGTTATCCTGTAGAACTATTCACATATCGTTTCACACGCAAATGATATTTTTACCTAATTGTTCTTATTATTTCTAACGCTGTTGCGAAATAATCGTGCACCTTATCACCTCTACTTACGCACCTAAGCGTCGGTGCATTTTAGAGGTGAGATTTCATACAATCGTATTGATTAAATTATTGATACCGAATCTAAATGGGACATGGAAAATATAAGTTTAAAGATTTTTAGGTTAGATTTTGTATTTGTAAATTTATTCTATGAATGAGATGACAGCGACGTTGGATTTAAGAAAGAAGTTGACTGGAGCAGAAACACCGCCAAAAAATTGTCATTCTGTAGAACTATTTACATGTCCTTTTACATAAATTTTTCCATTTTTGTCCAATTTAGCACTGTAATGACGCTATCGCGAAATTTGGATGCACTTTATCACCTCTACTAAGCGTCAGACAATGTCAAGTGTAGGTGCATTTTGTATATGAGATTTCACACAATCGTACTGATTAAATTAATTCATGCAACAGCTAATAGGAACGTAGAAAAATAGGTTTAATTATTTATAGGACAGACCTTGTATTTGTAACTTTATTCTATGAAATGAAATTTATTGTGTTAGTTCTACCGAAAACTACTCTAAAACCCTATATTATAGCGGAAGATGGCAAATATAATATATAATTATGTTTAAAAAAATGTTACCTGCTTTCATTAATGCCAAAGTTAATACAATATTCACCAACGCATTCGCAGCAACCGTCGTGGAACCAACGCATACTCGAAGCGCCCATCGATTGACAACTTGATTTACATTTTTCCCAACTTAGACACTTCGACATATATGCGACCGTACAATTTAACGTTGTTATATTTGGTTTAATTGCGACAACTTCTTGTTCAACGCTCTCTAAAAGAAACGACGACGACATTGTTTTTAATGCCAATTTATAAACAAACGCACATTTCGATCACTTACGCATTTTATATTTAATATCACTTTTCGGCGCTAAGTAAATGTTAAAATCGACGGGAAATACGAAGCTTGTCCAACGATTTTCGGCGTCTGGCTGTTCCGTCAATACTTTGAACAATTCAACGAACTTCTTGGTGCTGAACTCCTCGACGTGTGATTGTTGACTCAGTGCACTTCTTGTATCATTTGGTTTTGGGCACATATCTAAAAGTGATAGGTAAATAGTGAATTTGAATATTTCGTTACCATATGGTAGTAGAAAAATGATAATGCTAATTAATTTTTCAAGTAAACAAACTACTCAATCGCATGTTCGATTATAATTGCTTTTTATAAAAGTAAACATTCAGATAAATAATTCCGAGAAATTCCTTTCGTAGGATAGAAATTGTTTGAATAAATTTTTGATTATTTATTTCGATCGCAAAAAAGTGTTGAAAAGTGTGACGAGTTTTTAGATAAGATCTTTCTTCTAAAAAAACAACACTTGTATGTTTTTGTCGCGTTCGTCGTATTGCCAATACTCCTTTGATGATAATATGTATTTCTTATTCATATTTTTATTCCCTTATCATATCATTTTAATTAAGAGTTAAATGACCTAATTAATATGATTTATACAAAATGAAAAGCAAAATTTTGTTTATTCCATATCTAAATTTAGTTTCATGTAATTAAAAAAGTTATTTATAATATAAATAGAAATAATTATAATTTAATTACTAATATAAAATGAATTAAAATAAAAAATAAAATAAAACTGGTGAAAGAATGTACATGGAATATGTACGACAATATAAATAAATAAATATGAAATATAATTTGCGCGTAAATGAAGTGAATTATGAATTTAGCAGGAAATAAGTTAAAATGTGTAATTTGTTCCTACCTACACACGAGCAGCATTCGTGATACAAATAGCTTAAGCATAAAGAACACTCTTTACAGCAGCTACAGTCTTTTTGGAAATCACATTTGCACGATTGTGTTAGCAAACACTTGCTGACAATAGATCCACAAACAGCTTCATTGCAGCCGTTAACATCTTGGAGTATCGCACCTAATCCAATTAGAAATATGATTAACATAATCCATCGCAACATTTCTGCTTGAAAATCTGCAAAAACCGAAATAGAAAACTTTTTTATTTACCTCATCTCTTCCTATTTTGATTCAAACGTGATTACATATTTAAATGTTGTATGCATATATGTAAAACTGCCTGCGGGCAAATTTAAATGTCCCTGAATATTATTATCACTTACGAGATAGTTGGATTTTAATTAATTTAACTAATTCTTACCAGTCTAATTGAACTATCCCTAACTATCTTATGATTCACTACGCTCACTTAAAGCCCACAAAACCAAAATATTTGAAGAAACTGTATGGCATGGAGCATCGTGCCGAGCCTCTAGAAACTTGTTTTCTTACTAATTCTTCCCCACTTCTCTTCTAAACTCATAGCGGCAAGTTTAAAGCAAAAAACAACTATAATATTACCTGACCTTCTGAGTATCACTTGAATTTTTAAAAACAAATCGCAATTCGAATTCGAATAATATTACTCTGAGGCAGCCCTTTAACTTGTTAGTTTTTTATCGTTTTTGTGCAATTGCAATGACTCGTCGTCTGAAAGAAGAGTGCTCCTCTGCAAGTTTCGACCAGCCAGCTAGCGCACACATAAAACATGCAACACAGAGATAATATTGTTTTATGTTAAATTTAGCATTTGCGTAATATTCTGCGTCGCAATGATTTTTCATCGGAACATTTTAAACAAACTGCGAATCTGTAAACTATCTAAAACAGCCAGATATTTCTAGAATGAAAGCGGAAAAGAGTCGTAAAAATCAAACGTTGAGAAAGAATGAAGGTTGATGAAAGATAAATTAAACACCCCCTGTAAAAGGTACATCTACCTGTTTAAGTAGTTCTCTGAAATGTAAGGAATGTGCTTCAGCGAGAGACCACCTACGAACTATTGTTTTTATACTAGACCTGTTTCACATGCACCTTTGTGCCTTATGACGAATATGTTATTATTTAGTGGTAGAAGAGAGGTATGTATATACAGTATATACGTACATATATATATATATATATATATTTATACATACATACATACATACACAAGCGTTTCTTGTTTTATAGGACAAGTGTCCAATTAAAATGAAACAAAAAAAAATCGTTGCTTTATATTCGTAATAAACTTTTTTTTGTTTATTATGATTATTATTATTATTATTTATAGCAAAATGTAAAACGATACGTTCACGAAACTCGTGGTTTGTCATATGGTGAAATCATCATACATGCTTACATACGACGAGTATAGTTTATAATCTACACTCGGTTGTTTTACTAATGAGTAATAACTTTTTACAGCCTAAGAACGTTGAAAGTTTTCAAATAACTAACACATATGATGTAAGTAAATGATGCTGTTGCGTTTAATGAAAACATAACATCTTAGTACTAATAAATAATAATTACTACATGACTAGCTACACTTTAGGAGTGCTAATATTATTCTCAGTTTTTGTATCCGTTGCATCTGCGTTCGTACGTAATGACTCCTCAAATTCAGCCGGTTCTATTAACTTTTTTTTACCGAACGGTGGAGGTCCAATTAATCTCTCCACATCATCGTAATTTAACGTCTCGTTCTTGAGAAGTGTCTCTGCTAACTGCGAATGACATAAAAAAGAATTACATTACTCAATTATGTCAACAAAATAGCTATAATGAATACCAATTCCAATTTCTCTTTATGCTTCTTTAATACTTCTTCTGTTCTTCTATAAGCCTGGCCTATTAATTTTCTTGCTTCGCCGTCGATAACAGCCGCTAATTTCTTACTGTACGGCCGTCTACCTTTCTCTTTTGTTTCTTCTTCGGGAAACGACACTAGACCTACTGTCTCATTCATACCAAATTCCTTAACCTGTGCGTACGCCATTTTTGTTACCTTCTCTAAATCATTTTGTGCACCTGTTGTAATTCTGTTAAATGTTAACGATTCTGCAACACGTCCGCCCAGTGTCATGCACATTCTATCCAACAACTTTAAGAAGAAAAACATTTTAAATTACTTGTCATACGATAATTACAATAATCTTACTTCTTCTTTCGTGTATAATTTTTGATCTTTCGGTATGTACTGTGCAAACCCTAGTGCTAAATTGGTCCTTGGCACGATAGTTATTTTTAATAAGGCATCTGTATGTTTAAGCATCCAACCTACTAGAGCATGTCCTGATTCGTGATATGCAACAACTCTTTTTGTTTGCGGTGACATAGCGTGATTACGTTTTTCAGTACCACCTTAAAATTCAATTTTAAACATCTTTAATATCTCTTTTATTATTGAACAATTTACCAACTAAGCGTTCTACGGCATAATCCAAATCAACTTTTGTAACTTGCTTCTTTTTATCGCGTGCAGCATGTAGTGCAGCTTCATTGCAAACGTTTGCAATATCAGCGCCACTAAATCCTGGCGTCAAGTACGCTAAATGCTTTGAATAATGATCAGGCGAATGTTCTAACGCAATGCTTTTGAGATGCTGCTCAAAAATTTGTTTCCGTTCAATTAAATCGGGAAGATCTATTAAAATGTGTCTATCAAATCTGCCAGGTCTTAATAACGCCTATAAAAATTAATTCAAGATACTACTTAGTTTCTAGTTATCTAAAAAAGATAAATTACATACCCTATCCAAAATATCCGCTCTGTTTGTTGACGCTAACATGATGATATTTTCTTTAGTAGACATTCCGTCCATTTCTACTAATAATTGATTTAAAGTCTGTTCGCTTTCACCGGTCGCTCCAGTTTGAGAATTTAATTCACCACTTCGCTTACGACCTACAGCATCAATTTCATCGATGTAAATAATGCACGGCGCCCTTTTACGCGCTTCCTTGAACAAGTCTCTTACTCTAGCTGCACCTAATCCACCAATCATTTCTATGAACTCGGAACCGGCCATTGATAAGAACGGCACATTTGCTTCCGTAGCAACAGCTTTAGCTAGAAGTGTTTTTCCACAACCTGGTGGGCCTAGCAATAAGGCACCTCTAGGAACTTTGGCACCCAACGCTTTATAGTGCTCAGGACGTTTTAAGTAATCCACAAATTCCATAACCTCTTGTTTGGCTTCTCGCAGACCAGCTACATCGGAAAAGCGTACTCCTTTGCCAGAGCCGGTTAAAGGATCCACCAACGTAAATTTAGCACGTCCCATTTGAGTCTACAAATCATTCATAATTTAATTACGAATGACATATCATTTTCATTTAACTTACAAAACTATCCATACTTAACGGTGGTCGTATACTTCTAGTTCTTGCCAGCAACGACACCAAAATGCCGACAATGATTAAACTAATTAACAATTTTCCAGCTGTATCACCGCCACGCTCGAATACAATTGGCACGCCATCGCGTATTCCCATTCGACGTTCAGCCTCACGTAGCTTATCTTCGAATTTATGAATGTCAACTACATTCATATGAAAAGTACGATGTTCCACCTACAATATAAATTCATAAATTAATATTGTCGTCTTCGTCAAGTAATTTTACGCATCATACTTTTTTTCCTTTAATTATAGCACCCTCATATAGAATTATAGTAACTATCTCCACATCAGGCCGGACTATAATTTCCTCAACTTCTCCTTTCGATAACATTTGATATAAAAATTCATTCCAAGAAACATAACGTACAACCTCCGGTTGGTTGCTACTAGGAAACAATAACGAGATTATTGCTATAACCATATATGCCGAAAGCATCCATAAAAACGCTTTAGCGAGTAATGAAGATATCCTATTGTCATCATCGTCATCTTTATTGTTGTTGTTCTTCTTGGGATCGTTTGGCGGTGGTGTCGGTGGTGGCGTTGATGGTGGCGGTTTCATTCCATGATAATTCGGCGATGTTGCATGGTATTGCCGTGCCGATAAGTATTTAGGAAGCGAATTGATGTCATCTAACCCAGAACGTTTCAATAAAGAACATACGGCTGCATACTCCCTTTGTAGCAAGTTTAACGCCTAAAATGTATTAAATTAAGTTCGAAATTTACATCTATAATATCTCAAGGCACCTTTTTGTTGTTTAAATGTACTAGATTGATTTTATTACATAAATTAATGGTAGGAATGGAACTTCCATTACTGGAAATATGATGAAGGCTCTTAAACTTATTCACACAATTAAACAATCGCTTTGACGACTTATTTATTCTATTAATTTGTCGAAACATTATTACTAAAACATTTTACCATTAATTCGTTCGAAATTTAAAGTGAGGTTATGTAGTTGACAAATATTATTACGCGTACTCTGGCTATTCAGCAACAGATGGCGCTACTTGCCACAATTCGATTGTTTTTAAAAATAACCTTAAATAATTATAGTTTACAAAAATGTGTGCAATAAATAAAAAATGTTGGTGCAATTATTCAATGGTATCAATGGAATGGTAACAACGAAAAGGTAAGTAATTTTTTATTTTCAATATAATTAAAAAATAAATAAACAATAAAAACAATAATCGTATTGCGTACAATCAATAAGATACGTGTGAAATGTAACAGTTAGAATAGAAAAATAAGAGAGCAGTAAATGATACTTGAAATGCATATTGTTAATAATGCAAAAAGGGGTTCTTTATATAGTACGTCAGTGGTAGGTAAAGCCGGACAATACATGGCATTCAGTTCGAGTGAGGGGCGCTAGAATAATATTGATGTAGGCTGCCGCGTGAAGTGGACAAAGTGGAACAAGGGGGCCCCTGGCACTGCCCTGGCATTGTTAGCTCTTCATTCTCATTGGTTACGACGCCATATTGTGTCTTCTATTGTTGTCACATCTCATCGTGTCACTACAACAACAACAAAATTGTAAAAAATACTTGAATTTAATTAACACGCATTATTAACGAGCAGTTTTTCGACGAGAGTCGCCGCGCGAGATATTATAAATGTGAATGTAGTAGTTTTGATTTAATTAGAACAGCTGGCGAGTCGACGAAACTTACAATTAAATCTAGCACAGCCAAAAGACAAAACTCTCTCATAAATTCATTTAAAATGAATGCGTTTAGAAAATTGTTGAAACATGCATCATTTTACTTAAATTATTACAAACATCTACTCGACGAGAAATTTATTTTGTTATTTTTGTTAACGAAGCAAAAACAATATGAAATTGCTTGCTATATAGCATTATATATTTTATGTGTGATAGTGATAACAAATACATTATATGAAAATTTTCCAGCATGTATAATATCCCACATATGTATAGGTAGGTAGTGTAGTATACTCGTATGTATGTATGTGGAATACATACGCTCGTACATATGCACACAAAGCCTAAGTACATGAAGTGAAATTATTATTCTACCTCAGTGCGAATGTTGCTGGTGGCAACAAATGAGTGTTATTCCATCACATATGCTAATATAGACATGTGCACACGCATAAATATTCCAACAATTGATGGAATAGACATGTTTCTACCATCCAAATAGATGTACAATTGTACTACAATATTTATCTACCTATAAATAATTATTTAAAAATTACTATTTAAATTCAAGATTTACTTGTTTTACAAATTTCATTATTATTTTACATATTTGGTACAATAATAATATTGTTAAAACACCCATAAATCTAGCTTTTTTTTCATTTAACTTTTACCAAATGTGCATAACATAAAATGGCAATTTCTTAGCCGTCATAACAAAAATGTTATCCAGACACATCAATATTTATATTAAATTTTAATCATGTATTTTGTAATAACAATTTATGTTCATAATAAGTTAATCTCAAAATTCCATATTTTTCTAATAAAATAACCAATCGTATCTTAATTTTCTAAATATAATTAGTGCATTTTTAGTAGCTTTGTATCAACAAGACAAATTTGACTGATCAGTTGTCGATTTTTTAATCTGAATACCAATCTTCAATGACAATGATCGTCAGTCCACTTGTTAATAACTGCTCAGCAATACCTTAATACAACTTAGTGACGCGTCAGATCGCATGATTGGACGATCTTCACTGATTTCCATATTGACTTCTAATTGATTACCACTGAATCTAACTTAATATGTATTGTCCTGTTGATAAAAAGCTAGTAGGTACATATATAATATTTAATCTCAACGAGAAGTTGTAACTCGGTGCAAATTTAAAATTATTTAAAAACATCAACATTTTCTCAAATTTAATCTTTAAAGTAGTAAATAGTTATGTAGAAATTGTTGTATTGAACTTGCAAAATATGTTTGTTGAGGATATTCAAGTTCCGCTTTTCCTTCACGAAATATCAATCATATCTTAATTTTCTAATTGTAATTAAGATATGTGCACTATACAATATTTAAATCTCAACTAAGCACGTTAATCAAAATTATCATAATAATATAGCAGATTTTAAATAATTGTACTCGACTTGATAATATAACAAGCATAAAGACAATAAAAATTAGTGTGCTTTGTCATAACTACTTACTTATTGTAATGAACAATGTTTGTTATGAATACTACCTAAAGTAACATTTTTTTACTTGCATACGATCGTTGTTGTTTACATAGCTTCATCTTACTTAAATTGACTAAAATAATATTGTGCTTAATATGTAGTGTATTTTGACAAAAGTAACAAAATCACATTTAAGGATGGAAATACACAAATAAAATGGGGTATAAACAATATACATAATTATTGTGGGTAGGTCATGACAGATTGTGTATTTGTCTAAGGAATAGCAGAAACAAACTCTTTTAAAAACTGTCAGATAGTTGGGATGCGGACCATACATGCACACAGGCATACACGACGAGAGAGGAAAAAGTGCGCCCATTCGTACTGTTGAATGGAGGCGCGTTCACTCACACACAGACACAGCGAGAAAAAAAAACCCATCCAAATATAAAATGTTCTTCTCTCTTCGGCACGTAAATATATCATAAGCCAATGTATTTATTTATTAAACAATGTGTGTGTGTAGTATGTATACGTGCACCAGCTGAATTATATCATATTTAACATTTTGTTTACATCCAACATTATAATGCCCATTGGAAAAGTTTACATTCCATCATGCAAACATTTTCATCCGCATTTCGAATTATACTTGCTGCTGCAAAGCGTTGTTTATCAATTCAATTATTATAATACATACGTGTAGCAGAAAGATTGAAGTGAAATCGCAAATGAACATTTTACGTATCTATACATGACTCAGCTTTGTGTGATTTTTTTGGGACATCATCAAATAGATTGTATAATTCACGAATTATTGAAAAAATATATCGACATAAACCAGCAACTTAAACCTTAGGAAACTAGCAACTATCTGAGAATCTTGCTGAATTAAAGATCTGATCATAGAAGATTTCACGTTGACTAAGATTTGAAATATTAAAGTCTTAGAGTTGTAGCACTCGAATTAATTCGTAAATGTCAGTACTCGCGATCTCTGCATCTCGAAACATGTGTTAATTTACGGTTTCGCATCTATGTAATCTTTTTATTAACGGTGGTAGTCAATCTGGTCCCTACGGCCCACCAATGGATAGTTTCGCTTTTATCCGGAGCCTCAGAGGTCCTACAAATGTATCAGTATTAAGATCCTTTAAGTCATCTTTTTTATGAATGATTAAAATTAATCTACTTGCCATTATTTTGTGCCTAAATTAGAGATATGTATGGAAATAATATCTATTCCGATCCCAACCGTTGCCAAATTTTTATTCGCAATCCCCAACCATTTCACCCACTCCCAATGATTAGACTTTCACTTCCTTCCAACTCCATATAAGTAACTACTTACATGAGACCACTTGGATCACAAATTTTTTATACAATTCCGTAAAATTAGATGATTTCAGATTTAACGAGACAAATACTACAACCTATTATTAACTTCCATAGCCCCACGAGACTTGCACATGATACCAATCATCCAGCACTTCTCACCTAAATCCTAACTAATTCTATCCCACCATTTGTACATCTCTAGTCTAAATTTCAATTTTGTAAAACTCATATTGTAAAAATTCTGCTTTGTAATATAAAATTTAAAAAGGTTATCTTTACTGATATAACATAACGACAGTATTATTGAACGTCTAAGGCAGTGCCATATGGACTGTGTCACGAAGTATACAGTTTCTAAAAATGCTGTAGAAATCAGCGAAATTCAAACACAATTTAAAAATTTCACTGTTTGTGGAATGAAGTAAAGCAAGAAATTCTAATGTTGCTCTGACTTCTATGGCATGTCTAAAATAGTTTGGAAACCACCGGTCTAAGGACAGTTTTACTGTAAATGGTGATTTTAAAAGTACTTTTAAAATCATTTATATATTGTATAAATAGCCCTAATTTAGTGCAGTCACAGAGCGAGTGCCTTGCCTGCCTTACGGTACATTAGGCTGTGCTAAATCCCGAATTTTTTAAATTCATATTGTAAATATAATATAATAATATGGCAACGCTGATACATGCACTACCACATGTAGATCATGCCTGCAACCGCCTTTTTTCCTCTACATACACGCTGCCAATAAAAGTGATAAAAATAATTATTTGGCAAAATGTTTATTTACATTTACACATCGAAATTAATCAAATTAGTTTTGATTTATTACAACAATTATATTGAAAATGCTCTCTACTACTTTCGAGAGTATATGGTAGATTAATATTACAAACGCAAACAATCAAATCGGTGCTGTGCGGGCTATTTTAAATATAATTTAAAAATAAATTCCCCGCAGCGCAATGCAAAATAATATATGTTTGTAAACAATTGGATGCGATGCGGTTGAGTCTTCTTGTTGCTAATTTCACATTTGCACGCTATTAAGCTTTTTGGCGATAGTGAAGCATTTAATATGTGTATGTAAAAATATCACATCCCGTTTAAATATTTTTTTTGTATATAAATAAATGTGTATTTTTACATTTCGCGTGTAATTATGGTTTAATTTTTAAAGTCAAATCCGCACATTGCATTTCTTTAATTATCTACTAAGTAGGGGAAAGTTGGATAATGGCAACCTGGTCTATCTTAAAAATCATTAGGTGTAGAGATCAGAAAAACGCATCAGTGCCTTGCAAATATTGTGTAAACTAAAATAATGCAACATAACGACGGTTCCTCAACAATTAAATTAGCACCTCTTTCATATAATAATATATATAATATAATATAATAATATAATATAATAATAATAATATTTCGTGTTTTCTATTGTAACTGAAATGAGCATTAAAATTGAAGCCAAATTATTTCTTTATATAATAATTATTTCTGGATCTGATAATATATATACAAAAAGATATTCTACTGTGCATTGCTAAATATTTTAACACTGTATATAGTTT
>JARJDW010020036.1:0-14702 GCA_030264715.1 Adinopsis sp. GC000173
GCAAAAGTACTGTCTAATGATGGATGGTACTTTGAATGACATGTCCTGAAGCACTCATTTAAAATAAAGCTTCAATTTTCACCAAAAAACAGTAAGAACTTATTCAAGGACCTGATATGATTCTTGAAATTGAGCATACATTTCATATAGTGAACTAAAGCGATAATGTAGAAAATCTGAATTGTCATATGGAAATTCTTGTGAATTCAGATGCAATTTAAATTTTTTAAATTACAGTGGTCAAATTTACTTGCATTTATATTCACTTGATTTTTACGATCTTTTTGAAAATCAAATCTGATATAACGCTGTTTCTCTATTCGAGAGGCCGTTTTTATTGCCCATATTGCATCCTTGCTATTTGGTATCGCGGGAAGTTCATGTAAATCCCAACTTCGAAAAGCCATTTCCAATTCATAAAGATTTTTAACATATTTCAACAATTTTAATAGTTCCACATCCGCAACTGTTACATGTGGCACTTTCCAAGCAATTTTGTTAATCGTCATCTTATTTTTCTCACCGTCAGTGGTATTTAAAATTGCATTTTCAACAGATACAGCCCCAAGCCTTTCTTGTGACGTTTGATTAAAAGTTCTTTTCCCATTGTAATTGCTGCCATTGACTTATTGTGACGTTCGGTTTCTTTCAATTGTTCTTGTGCTGCTTTAGCCTAATTAACTGCTGATGCAATAGAACTTGCGCCACCAGCTAACTCACCAACTGTCGAGAGAGCAAAAATAGGAATTAATGGTAGAAATCCACCAGTTTTTGGTAAAGGAATTAATCTAGTTTTAATTTTTCTTGCTGTTGCTACCTTTAAGTCGCAAGAGACCGCAAGAGACACCGTACTGTTGATGGTAATGGCCGTAATGATAGGCAGGTGCTGGTGGATACACCGAAATAAACAATCCGTGCAAGCCGCCACGCTGAGATGGGAGAACGGTAACAAGAAGTTCAGCAGATCAGTGTACGTGCCAACCACGAAGGATGATGTCGAGCTAGGACTGCTTAGATGAAAAAGAATATAGGATAAGTGTTGTGTAGAAACTTTTGTTTCTCTCGAGGGCGTGAGAAACGAACGAGGGGAAGGTGAGGAGCACACCACCTTACACGACGGGGCAAACAACTACCGCTAGCTCATACGAGACCAATAAAACTCCCTGGAAGATCTCTCGCACACGTGAGATAGCTGGCAGCGTATCCGTTTGTGAGGGCCAGCTGATCACGGTGACTCACGTCCAAAGGATGGACCATGTAGTCAGGGAAACATGACTCTTGTAGACTAGCCGAAAAAGACAACTAAGGTGCTTGGGAGAGGTGATCGGCTGAACCACCTAGCTCCTGCGAGTTAATCATGCAATAGAGGGGTGATGCAATCAGCGCCAAATAATGAGTTCAAAAACTGTTTACAACGAACAAAAAATATTCGTTACATTTAAAATAAGATTGGATAGGCAAAACAAGTATGGAGTGCGACACATTTCTTGTGTCAGTGAAGCGTAATGTAACCATATGTAGAATAGAGTAAAACTGGGTAGACACATAACCAGCAAAAACACTGACGATAGTTTATTAACAATAAACATAAGAATTAAAAAAAAACAGAAAAACTTGGCCTCATTGATAAAAATGTCAGGGGCTATTTTAATTAGAAGGGGAGGATGTTACGAATAGGGCGAGTTGCCACTATTTCGTAAGTGATCATAAGAATTATTGCAACACATACAATTTGATAGTTGCGGAACCATGATTGATGCAATGTGCAATTGTAATGATAACAATTGCAAGATGTTATGATTAGTAATGATAACAGCTACCGAACGTATGAGTAAATGAAGCCACCTTATAATTATTTAAGGTGGTGCAAATCATTCATCGAGTTAGTATTACTATTAGTGTTATTGATTATCGGCGGTCAATATTACAAGTGTCGCGTACGGGTAAGCTCTCGGTGAATCTGAACTGGTTAATCATGGTTCCCACAACATCAATGTGCCCAATAGTGTTTGTAATCTTATATGGGTAAGTCAATCTATAACTTACACGTACACTAAGATGTACGTAACAATAGCGTTACCTCTTGATCCATCATCATACCAATGCTACTTCTTGTATTGATTGATCGCTTAATTGTTACCTTGATTTTATAATTCTTGATGATTCTAGTTTGGTTTGATGGCGTCACTAATACAACACTTTTTCTAGATTCTTTTGTTTTTTCAGTCTATTACAACATCACCGGTTTCTGTTATACGTAGATGGTATTTCCAGTTAATCGCAGTGTTTGATAAGCGTCGCTCTTTATATCTGCTAACAGCGTAGAATCTATGTTTAAAATAGAGTAAGGGTCTCCCGTAAAATCTATTGTAGCGAACTCAGTGCATGATTGGTTAAAAGTGTTGTCATCCGGGGTTGTATTACTCACGGTTGTATCAGCGTCGACGGTATTGTATGGTGGCGGTTTGGGTGCTGTTCTCTTTGGCTGTAGCGGATCTATGTTCGCGGATGGCAGTCCAGTTGAGTCGAACGTCGTGAGCAGCTTCGTTTTCGTATTTCTTGGCGATCGCTTCCATATATTCTTTCCTTTGAACGGGTTATCGTAGATTTATACTTCGACGTTTTTTATTATGTTTCCTTCGCTGTCTGTTACTTCAACGTCACTCAATTTATTATTATTTTCAGACATTTAATACTTATTTAATTTACTTATTGGAAGTTCAATTCTACTGTTTCGTCACACACGAAACGCGATAATCATAATCTACCCGTACTTATATTTAAATTCTTTATTATGCCTTACTACACCAACCGTGTGTCGTGAATCAATGATATACGGTTTACAGTATTTTAGCAACAAAGTCTTTCTTTAAACATACATACAATTATCAAATTCAAAACGCGCTCCTATTTTTTCATTTACTCTAATGCGATTAATATGTGTCTAAATACGCCATTCAAACGTTCATAATAATAAATTAAACACCGTCGAGAAATACTATATATAAATACATATAAATAGTATATGTTGACGACATATATTTCACCAAAAAAATATAAAATTTTAAAACAATTTCCAAATTTTGACGTCTCCACCAAATATATCGACAGCATATGTAGCAAATTAAAACAAAAGTAGACAAGAGAAAAATTCTTTTTCTTTTAAAATTAGTAAAAATTTTGAATTTTTGACAAAACAGAAACATGTTGGAAACATGTATGGAATTGTAACACCAATAAAATGCAAAATTTTAACAATTAGGTTGATGCACCGCGTCGTACCAAAGTCCAATCGCGCTGGTCAATCCAACGCATCGATCAAAGGTCGACCCATTAATATAATTTATTAAATGTAATATGACACCCACAAACTAGCAAACCGCGCTGAGTGTGATGACCCTCGTTAGTAACATCCCCCCGTCTAAAAAAATGGCCCCCGACATTTTCTAAAAATTTTGGCCAACACGAATGGTGTACGAATTTGTATTATAATATACCTAATTTTAACTACGTAAACTAATTTATAACTTTACTTAAGAAACTGTTGTTGCTACGCCTTGGCGTTGTAGTGATGAAACAAAAAAACGTGAGTGTGAAGTGCAATAAACTGTAAGAGTCCTATAACTCTTGCTGGTCTTTTTAGGGTATTCGTACCACCTAATTCGATTGCCCTAACACAAATGAGAGTAGTGCCTTTCCTAATAAAACTGACAACGATCTCGAAAGCTAAGTATCCGTACCCCTATTTTGAGTTGTAAGAACAGGCTCGACGACGCTCTTGTCAATTTCTAGATGCAAATCTACCGTTACACCCTGTCTGATTGTCATGATCGGGCAACCCGCTCCACAAGTATGTGGTGGTGTGTTATGTTACAATTTTGTTGTATTGTACGCAGGAGTAGGCTGGAGGTTAAAGTTGTTAAAATTTTGGAAACTTGGTGAGCCGGTTGTTAAATTACCAGTAAAGCCAAAGAATTGAAAATAAGTCATTTTAATAGTACGTTTATGCAAAATATGTACATACTGTACAACAATATATGAAGACAATGTACTCCTTTACCTTTTTTGCTTTCGAAATAATACCGAGCCGGTTAAAAAAGGGTATTTCCGATTGGGGCCATATGTAATTTGTATGTAGCAATCATGTATTTTTCCTCTTTTATTTTAAAATATATTGGATTCGATGGCATGAAACGCTTTTGTGGCTTGTGATTTCGCAAAATTATTTTGTTGGCAAATGCTATAGTTTATCTATTTATTACTTAATACATATGTAGAAGCAACACGATCCAGTCAGGGTTTTTTGGAACGGATTTACAGCAATTTAAAACCGTGGTGATAAAGTGGATTATCCTCTGATGTTTCATTATTTTGCAAGCATTTACATTATTAACAGAAATAAGTGCCACTACTTCCTTCAAACTTGTATTCTGAAAACTGTAAAGATAAGTCATAACCCCACGGGGTGGATCCACCCGTTAGATTCACCTTTGGAATTATCAGTGTTGCGACAGCATTGCGCAACTATGAGGAAGTGTATAAAAGGACTACCAATAGTGGTACGGGAATCATTTATTATCGGTTTACCATTCAGTAATTATGATCAGTTAGATTTGCGACTCAAGAGACTCTTGTGAGTCAGTTAGGGTCTGTCAATCTCGCAGTAAAGATGAGTTTGATGCAGTTAATTGTTTTTATCTTATGGCAATTTATTTTATTACATTACTAACCTAATGTTTCGCAGATTTAAGGTGTACGTAAAATTATTGTAACTAGTATTTGATTGATTTATTAGTATTATTTATATTGTTATGGAATTCAATTTTTATAAAATCTTTTTTGGCTGTGTTTAATGGGGCACGAAGATATTTTGGGAATTTATTTCTATTGTTACGAATAGCGTTACCTATTCGTATACGCGAGTATATACGTGGTCTAGCGCATGTTATTGAAGGTCATGATTGTTGATAATTGATGAACGGCGAACACATTGTTTATGATAACACCACAGCAGACGTGATTATGAGAATCACAAGTAGACGATGTTATGATTACGCAAGGTCGTCTTAATACTGTTTAAGAGGGCGCGAGTTATACAGACACAATCATTACACAAGAATTATTATTAGAGTCATTATCGCAATCATGGACGGCCGTATGGGCAATCATATGTTGTTGGTAAGTTATAATCTTTTATATTAACCATTCTAAAGCTTAGTTGTTAAATAAACATACTAAATGCTTAATCAGCATTCTATTTTAGAAATCCTCTCAATTAAATAGCCAAGCGAGTTAAAACAATGCCGAATGTTTACGCACATCGAGGTGTACGTAACACTATTCTCTTAAACGTCCCATGAGGTTATCAAAACAAATATGGTATCTTTGTATTATCATTATACAGTATTTGTTTGTTTGGGTCTATTATCGTTTTTACGTTTTACGTTTATAATATTTTTTAAACCCAGCAGATGATTCGCCGTTACATGTTTTGATTATTGAAATTTGATGATAGGTTTTATCTACAAAAGTTGTTTTGAGTGATTGATGATTTTAAGATTTACGTGATTCATCCGGTGTCGATTAAAATATCAGCTGCTGGATTTTTTTGGTATAGATACGCTAATAGATTCGTATTTAACTCGTTGTTAACTTCGACTATGTCTGGTTTGTGTATAGGATTTTGTTCTGATAATTTTCATGATCAAAGGTATCTACTTGCATATTTTCTGCGTCCACGTTCGATTCGCAATTTTGTCGTAATTAATGTATTCGTAATCGTCTTCGGAAAATGAGGTTTGGTTTTGATTAATTTGGAAACGTTCTTCCGAAATAAAATTTGGTGGACCGGTGCTTCAAAAGAAATTTTGTAAATTCGAATTATTTTGGAAATTATTAAAACGGGGTGTGGTATTGTGTACAAATAGATATTGGTTGTAGGGTATAATTAGAATTGCTATTAAATTGTTTATGTTTTTGAACCTTATTACGTGTACTTAAAGAAATTAGTTGTGGGATTGGATTAGAATTTTATTCAGTGGGTTAAAATACATTATTAGTTGGTCCGAAAAACTTGTCAGTCGGTGGGGAAATGTTGTCTTTGTGACTGTCTTAATTGGAGGTTTATTGGCTGACTTACAAAATTTTGTATAAATGGAGAAGAATTTAATCTCGAAGTTATGAATAAGCAAATATATTGCTTATTAATATGCGCGGAAATGCAGCGTCCTTTCCCGTGTCAGGTTTACGCTGACGTTTTGAAAAGGCGGCGAAACACCTACAGGTCGCTAACATCAAATTAGCGATGACAACAATTCTTATGAATTTATATAGGGGGCTATCAATCGCGGACGCGGGTTTTGGAGTTAGTCGTCGATTACGATTGAATCAAGCAGCTTATCATAGAAGCGACCCGTAGGTGTTTCGCCCAGCAGAAAAACAATGTAAGTGTTTAAACTCTTAGAAAATCAATAAACGTACTTATGATTAGTAACTTGTATCCATGAGCTACCCCCTACGTAACAGTATTCTTGCCTAAAGTGTACTGAAAGCTGTCAAATATCAAAGTCATAATGGTAAGGTGAACGATACTTTATCGTGAGTCGTGTTAGAACCAGCGCCATTATATTATCCTTAAATTGTAAAATATGACTTAAAGTAGCTTAAATATAGTTGTGTGCAGTCATCGTGCATTTTTCTAACTTACCCCGCGACGATGACGCAACATATGGTGAAGGCGTAAAGTTCCCACTTTTGGCATAAAAAGATAAAAATAAAAACTAATAATAAAAATATTAAAAATAAAATAATATTATTTTTTTAAAATAAAAAAGTAATATTAAAAATTTTTTAAGTGCAAAACTAAAACTAAAACTTTGAAAAATAAAAACTAAATAATAATATCTAAAATTTAAAAAAATGAAAACTAAAATTAAAAAATGGGAAATAAGAAACACAACTGTATTTATGTAATTTGAGTCATGTTATTCTTGTAATGCTTAAATGTAAATGCTATTTCAAAAAAGAAACCTAGACGATGATAGGCAGTGCGGGAATTAACAGCAAACAAGTAATGCCCCATAAAAATAAGAAAAAAGAACAAATTCATGGCATACAGGTATTAAATGATAAGACGGAACTACCAGCAGTGGCACACCTGTCGGAGGCAGAGGCGTTCGCTGAAAGCTCAAACATAGATCACTATCCGTAAACTTTTTGGTAGACATACCGGCGTTGCAAAGAGGGATCTTCCGCAGACAGGCAAATCCACCACCCAACCTGGCCGCAGCAAGGGAAGCTAGTAGCAGTGAAACGGTGTCCACGACAAGTAATTTGTTGGACTTCACCGATGTAACAAGTGACGCGCAGTTTACGAATACGCTCATCGCTGCAAATAAGTGTGATAATACAATGAATTAAACGGTGATGGTGCAGGGAAACCAATTCCAACATATAGTAATGAAAATGTCACCAATAATGCGTCCAGCGAGGTGGACTTTCCATCTCCCGTACGAGCAAAAAATTCGAATAATCTGCAGCCAGAAATCAGGATGGGTTAAAGAGTATGATTTGAGCAGCCAAGACCGCTAACTAATGAAGTATACGACATCGATGAACGTAGGCACGAATGCACAATTGCTGAAGTGCGTCCCTGCCAATCGCAAACGCCCAAGTTTCTGGAACCACCGCAATATATCCCCAAAAGGCACGACGCAGAATTGTTTATGGGCGAATATGAAAGATGCGCTTGTGCAAATGGATGGGATAATAATCAAAAACTACGTCACTTGAGAGATTATATTGTTTAAAATAATGAATCCAACAGCAACACGGTCGGACGTCAAAGCAGATTTTATGTTATGGTTCGCAGGTGCCTCGCAAGAGAATAAATTTTATGATGAATTAAAATCGGCAAGGCAGGGTTCAAACGCAAAATTATCACATCATCTGTACGCAATGCTTGGGTTCTGCCTTAAAGTTGACGAAAATATGAGTGATACTGTCGTGATAGAATACGTACTGCGAACGTTTAACACACATCAGGGACACCTGGCAAAATCACAAAGACTAAAAACAGAAATGCTAAATCTTGCAGCAGAGTTATGTCGCGATGACAGAGACGGATTTACTTCTGATGATGAACTCCTAGTAAATAAGGCACATACATCTAGATACCATCCTGCTCGCCATGAAATTCCTCCAGATAGGCAGCTAGAGAAGATTATAGCCAAAGTTAATAGCATGTAATGTCAATTTAGTTAAGCACTGAAATCGACAGATGATGCAAATAATAAATTATATGAAAAAGAACAGGAAAATCGAGACTTGCTTAGGAAAAATTACATAATGAAAGAGGAAATAAATAAAATCCGCATGACAGCGCAAAATACCCATAAAGTTGTTGTAGAAGAAGGAGCAGCATCTAATAATCCTAAAGCAACACCGGGAAGAACATGGAATAGCGTACCTACTTGAAACATTTGCAAAAAGGGAGGTCATGTTGCATTGCCTTACTTTTTAGAAACAAAAAGTCGGCACCAAAGAAACAACAAATGGAAAACTAGGAGGGATGGGTGTTAATAAAACCCTCGCAACTATAGTGAAAAGTGCAATTGCATCAAATAAAGGCAATGAACTTTTAACAGGATGTGCAATATAAACAATAAAAAAACGAATGTGTTAATAGACACCGGTGCGGAACACAGTCTTATCAGTGATGTTCATGAAACCAAACATGGTACTCACGTACGTAGTCCAACATTATTTACGTTAGGAGCGTTTACATTACGTAGTTGTGTCAAAACGATATTGCCGGTAGAAATCGGCGGTTGCGTAATAAATGAACCAGCAATTGACGTAGACAACATGAAGGAAATAAAAGTAAATGAATTATTTATGGATGCCGAAAATAGTAGAATTTTGTGTAAGAACGATATTGTTTCGTACACCTTAGATGTGCGTAAACACGCGGGGTTGTTTGACACGCTTGGCTATTTAATTGAGAGGATTTATAAGTAAACGCTGAAAAGCGGAATTTGCACATTAATATAAACTAGGCCGTCGTTTATTGCAATGCGTGCAGAAAGTGTTTTTGCTAACGCGTGTTTTTTTATCATAGCAATTTTTTTTGGAAATTGGACATGACCTTGTTCTAATAGATTTAAGTTATATGCCAGTTCTTGTATCTTGAACCGAGAATTTACGTGGGTGGTATGATAAGTCTGTAATTTTTTAAAACGGTACGGCTTTTACACTTATTGAAGTTATTTTTCATTAGATACACCTTTTTGAGGAACCGATCCAAAATTGCATAAATATTTGTATATTAGTTTATGTTTAACATTCGATTGAATGAAGAAGACAGTAGTTGCCATTTTTGGTGCGGATTCTCGTCTGCCAACCCAATGTTTGGATTGTTATAAAACGATATCTTACTATATCAAATTTTGATGATATTTTGTGTGTTGATAGTACCACTAATGGGTAGTGAGAAATGGTAATTAGTTTGCCTCCAATGCTGATAATATAAAAATTATAATTTTTTATGCCAAAAATAAAGAGTCATATCTCAAAAACTATAAAGAATTAGGGGGTAGTTTATTTTTTTCTTACATAAGGGATAGTTGGTCTCTCATTCAATTTTTCTATATAATATAATTTGTTTTATTTTTACATCGTAATGAATTTTTGAAAATTCCACATTTTTTGTGAGAAAATGCGAATTTTGGGGTGGTTTTGTCCTATGAACTATAGGTCTTTTAAATTATATGCTTATTTGTTTTAAATGTTTTTCCAAATCCGTGTAATATGCAACTAAACTCTACTACTTTATCCATTTTTGACAAATTTGCACCCCTCTGGCCAATTTCTATATCCAATTACAAATCTGAATTTTTGATATATGCTACATTAGTTTAGGGACTCTTAGAAGATGTAATGAAATTTTTGTGTATTTGCCTATAAACCACTTTTTTCATTATCAAAAATCTTGCATTTTTACATATATGTATTGATAAGAAGTTTGAGCATAAGATTTATATATAAAATTAGGAATCGGAATTTTATATATATATTACATTAGTTTAGGGACTTTTAGTAGAAATAATAAAATTTTTGTGTATTTGTTTATAATCCACTTTTTTCATTGTTAAAAATCTTGCAAACCTGAAAAACCAACAATCAAAACAATGGATTTTAAGAGCAGAATCCATATTAAAGGAGGCGATAACCGTGGCTACAGGTCTAATATTAATTGATTATCTTGAGAAGGGCAAAACAATAACAGGTGCACATTATGCTACCTTACTGGACCCGTTAAAATACAAATTGCTGGAAAAATGTACACGATTGAACAGAAAAAAGTCGTCTTCCACCAAGGCAACACACGGGTTCATTTTTCCAAAGTTTTGGCCTCAAAATTAAACGAATTAGGTTTCCAATTTCCAGACCATCTACCTTATTCCCCAGATTAACCCCCTCTGACTATTACTTGTTCCCGAATATGCCGAAAAAGTTAGCGGGAAAAAGTTTTAACTCGAATGAACATATCATAGCCTGGACAAGTGCATATTTTGAAGAGTTACATGAATCATATTATTTGGTAGGCATAAATAAATTAGAATATCGTTTGACTAAGTATATAAGCCTCAATGGAGGTTACGTAGAGAAATAAAAATGATTTTGCCCAAAAAATTAAATTGTCCATTTTTGCACATACTTATCAAACCACCCACGTATTTCTATCTCGTCATATATCGTATTACAATATTTTATTGAGCTCGTTACAGTATTGTTCGATGTCTGGTCAAATTGGATTATGCGCGCCACAAAATAATATAAAACGCCGGCCGGGTGTTATCAGTGCATCAGTTCAATATTTTTCGAATAACGAACATTTATCAAGATGCAACGAGAAAGCCGATAGGCCCGTACCATCCGTAGCTTGACTATGGTTCGTAAAGTCCTCACCTTATCCCCATCGTTACCGACTTTTTGAAATACGGACGCTCTTCGACCAACATTAGTGCGTTGAATTTCGCCATCAGGACGGCCGCCTTACCACCGTGTGGCCCCGTGCTTGGACCAGTTTTCCTAAGTGGAGACTAGCAAGAAAAAGGCTATCGTTCAACGACTGGCCACTCGGGGTCCATGGGAGCGGGGGTCTCTCCTAGATTGCCGTTTTTTGACCGGAGGAACTTTTGATCAGGAGGTCTCAAACTATAACATATTAGAATCTCACAACTTTTCAGTGAGGTCCAAAAACGCTAGTCTTTTGTGCAGTTGGTGAGTTCTAACCNTTAAAAGTTTTTTGACCCAGGAAATATTTGTTCAGGAGGTCATAAACTATAACATATCAAAATTTCAGAAAATTTCAGTGAGGTCCAAAATCACAGTGTTTTGTGCGGGGTCCTTAATGGTTTAAATTTATAAAGTGACTTACCCATCTAAGGTTACAAATACTATTAGACACATTGATATTGTAGGAACCATGATTACCCAATGCAGATATACACACAGCTTACCCGTACGCGACACTTCTAACGTTGATAAACGATAATCAATAACACTAATACTAACTCGACGTATGATTCGCCCCACCTAAAATAATATTAAGGTGGCCTCATCTAGCCATACGTTTGGTACTTATTATCATTATTAATCACAACATCTTGCAATTGTTTCCATTACAATTGCACATTGCATAAATTATGGTTCCGCAACTATCAACATGTATGTGTTTTCTCTAACTGGATTTTAAAATTTCCATTTTTTAATTTTTCAAATACTCGTCGTAAATTTCTTATGTGTTTTTCAAGATTGGTTGAACAAATTACGATAAGATCCATATATATTAAACATATTTTGTTAATTTAGTCGCGTAAAATATTATTAATATTTCTATACAAAGTAGCTAGTGCAATTGTGAGTTCAAAATGAATTTAAGGATATAATGCCATCCAGTAATGGTAGAATTCGTTTCGCAGAAATAGTAACCAGCGAAATAGATACAAGATCGCTCGCGCCTATCAAACGGTGTGCTTATAGAGTCTCAGCAAATGAGATTTAGCTTATTCAATAGCAAATACGAGATTTGCTAGAAAAATTTGTAACTAGAGAATCTAATAGTTCTTGGGCATCGCCTATAGTTATGGTGAGTAAGAATGATGGTACTCATAGATTGTGTATTGATTACAGGAAATTAAAAGCAATCACAAACAAAAATAGCTACCATATACCATTAATAGACGATTTATTATCGTATGTACAAGGAGCTAAATATTTTAGTCGATTAGCTATAAACTCTGACTGTTATCAAATTGCTATCGCAGAAAAATATAAAAATAAAACTGCATGGACAGTACCTCATCCGGGAAGACTGTACGAGTTTGAAAGAATACCATTTCGATTAACCAATGCACCAGCAACATTTCAAACAGTAGCCGATGATATATTGTTACGAATGAGGGTCATTACCCATATCGAGGTGTGCTAATTTGTGGGTGTCATGTTACATTTTCTATATTATATTATATTAGTAGATCGACCTTTGATCGTTGCGTTAGATTGACCAGCGCGATTGGACTTTGGTATGACGCGGTGCATCAACCTGTACGATGCACCTTTGGACCTTTAGAAGTTTATAAAAGACGTACCAATATTGGTACGACAATCATTCATTACTGGTATATCATACTGTAATTATCATTTAGCTAGATTTGCGACTCAATAGGGTTCGTGATATCGGTTTTCGGGTCAATCATTCTTTTTGTAGTGTACTAGCAGTTAATAATTAATGTTCTTTATTTGTACTTTCTATTACAATACTGATTATTTGTATGTTATACTTCGATTCACTATTCGTACTCTTCGTCTATATCTTTCATGCTCTGACTGTCATTCTCCGTATCTTTCTGCGCTTACCCGCTGCCAACCTAACCCAACCTAATTCTTACCAACATATACTCGCACTATTACACTACATCCTCTCTTCTTATTCAGATTGGAAACGTTTTGACCATTTGATCTTTCTTCTAATCCTGGGTGCCGCTAAACTGCCTGGATTATTCTCTTTCTCTCTTTCCTCGTTATGCTCTGGCCCGTTTCTCGGTATTTCTCTTAAATGCTTCTTGTTCTTCCTGAACTCTCCCCCGTCTGCCTGGATCCAGTAGCTTCGTGAATCTTTGGATCGTTTCTGCACTTGTCCAAATTTTATTGCATCTGTCATCCAAACTGTTGTGCCCTCCTTCAGTTTATTGGTGTTTCTTACTCGATGTCGTTTATCATAATTACACTTCTGTCATTCTTTCAACTCCTTCTCTCTCTTCTTAAACAGTTTATGATCGACTTGCTTGGGCTTCAACAATTCCTCACGTACTGGTAGTGTCGTTCGGAGTCTTCTACCCATTAATAATTGTGCCAGAGACCATCCACTGTCTAGAGGGGTAGTTCCCGTTTTTATTAAATATTGCTTTGATTGTCTTCACCACCCTTTCCGCCATTCTGTTGGACTGTGGGTAGTAGGGACTGATTGTAATTTGTTGAATTCCCATAGAGACAAAGAATTCTTTTATTTCTTTTGATACGAGTTGTGGACCATTGTCCGATCTCACGACCATTGGGAGTCAATGTCTTGCAAAGTTATGCTTTAATACTGCTATTATTACTTTTGATGATACATTTTCAAGCCTGGCCACTTCCATATACTTTGAATAATAATCAACGATGACAATGTAATTGTTGTTTTCATGGTCAAATAAGTCCATGCCCAATATTTGCCATGGAATAGATGGCACTTTAGAACAAATCATTTCTTCCGTTTCGTTTTCCGTATATCTTCTGCATTGTTTACATTTGGACACCGTTCCTTTTATATCTTCCCCTATATGTGGCCAACAAACTGTTTCTTTTGCCAATCTTCTTGTTCTTGTTATCCCCATATGTCCTTTATGGAGTCGGCTTAACATATCTTCTCTTTGATCCTTTGGAACAAAAATCCGATCTCCCTTAATAATAATCCCGATAGAGCTATTGACAAATCATCTTTGAAACTTTCTATTTCTCTTATCTTGGAATTGGTAAAGTTTTTCGGCCAACCATACTTTACAGCTTTGATTATTTCCCTGCAAGTCTCGTCTTCTTTTTGATACTTTAAAATTTTTTTTATTCTCTCTTCTCGAATGGGTTTGTACTCCATAACCAGTGCTACCTGATAATTAATTTCTCTACTGAAAATTCTTTCTTCGCTCAGAGGTTTACTTACGGGAGCTCTTGATAGTGTTACGAATAGGGCGAATTGCACCTATTTCGTAAGTGATTTAGTTTGCGTCATTGCAACACTTGCATGTTGATAGTTGCGGAACCATGATACGAAGCGCAATTGTCATGACAACAATTGAAAGATGTTATGATTAAGTAATGATAACAGCTACCGAACGTATGACTAAATGAGGCCACCTTAAGTTTATTTAAGGTGTCGCGAATCATTTAGCAGTTCAGTTATATTCCGAATTCATTAGTGATATATTGATCATCGTTGATCAACATTAAAAGTGTCGCGTACGGGAAGCTGTCGGTAGTGCTACATTTGGTTAATCATGGTTCCTACAACGCCAATGTATCTCCTAGCATTTATAATCATATATGGGTAAGTCACTTTATAACTTTACTCTCTGTTAAACATTGTAAAACCTAGCTTGTTAATA
>JARJDW010020040.1:0-11462 GCA_030264715.1 Adinopsis sp. GC000173
TCACATTATTATTAAACGGATATGTAACTTTCTTTGGTCAGCAACACATAGAAACACTGAAGCAATGTGACGAAAAGCACTTTTTATGACCTTGGCTACCAGATGGTAGCCGCTGCCAAATGTTTTTTAAACACACACACTCGAATCATTCATTTGCATAATTTAATTGCAGATTTAAAGGCACATATAATAATAATAACCCGATTTCTACTTCCGGCCAAACAGGAATCCATCATTATCGCTACAACAATCACACCATAAATTAATTGATATTAATACCTAAAAAAAGGCAGGATGATTTACCGTATTACTATCGAAAGCGAAACTTGCTATACTCGGTGGACTACAAAATTTCATCATATTGCAAAAATCCAACAAATTTAAAATATATACCAACTGTAACAAAAAACGTATTTTGCAATTAATTTACTTCGTTATTATTATATATTTTTGAATATTTTTACGACAACTTGTTGCTTGTGTACTAAAAGACAGTGGTTTTATGACATCCAATG
Organism: Adinopsis sp. GC000173; assembly: GCA_030264715.1. NCBI lineage: Eukaryota > Metazoa > Arthropoda > Insecta > Coleoptera > Staphylinidae > Adinopsis > Adinopsis sp. GC000173. The sequence continues at coordinate 516 of JARJDW010020040.1, forward strand.
ATAAATAAGCAAAATTGAAAAAATAAATATATATACACCTACATGAAAAACAGATAATAATTTTTTGTTTTACTCGTATTTTACATATTTTGTATCTAATGAAGGCAAAAACGCCATTCATTCGCCATGGACTGTACAGAAATTGTAAACGATTCCATTCATAATATTGACGGTTGCTTTACGCCCTCAAACGACTGACACTTTCTGGTTTTCAATTATCATATAGTATCTACACACGTTGGTTTCGTGTGTTCTTTTTCCATCGTTCGAATCAACCAGAAAAAAAAAACGAGTAACATCACTCTACTACGGCACGACGATAAATAATATATAAAAAGTAATTAAGAAAAGTTATAACCAGGTCGAGTGAAATGAAATGAAATAAGAAATAAGATGAAAGAAAATAAAAAAAAATCGGGGATGCGACGAAAGAGGAACGAAACGAATAAGTCTGTGTGCCGGCAATCAACTAATCACATTGATTGTAATCCTTTTGCGGTTGGATGAGAAGCGTCGTCCAACAAACGGTGCTGGAGAGCGACGAGGAGAGAGGAGGCGAAAAGAAACAAAAAAAATGGTAAGACGAACGAAACGAAACGTTTTTTGGGATTGATGGGAATGATGGTAATGGTTGATTTCTACATAAATAACATCAATACAATATCGCTATGACAGATTTATATACGGTCAGGATGCCGCCCAATGTCCAGATATTTTATTATCATCTTCAGCGTTCGTTGTTGTTGTGTTGCTGTTGCTGTTGCCTTTTTTCCTCTTCTTCATCATCATCATCATGTATGTTATATGTATATATGTGAACGAAGAAGAAATCACGCCCATCAAGCGCGCGTAAATTATCTTCCAACTGCGCGCTTAATATGCAAACGGCGCAGCAATTATTCCATAATTTTCTAATTGTTTTCGATATAATTCATCGCAGAAATGGATTTTGATGTGCTCGCGCGAATGTTTATCATCATCGCATCGCGCGCGAGAGGCGTGCCATCGAACCGAACCGTATAAATATTGCGATATTTGTTTCAATCAATTTTGCGACGATAAATTTGCACAGTGTTAGTATACTGGGTGGCGGAATAAATTTCACGCTTGTGCTGAGAAATTATTTTTATTATTAGGCAATTTAAATTTATCATCTGCCTACTTTTAATAGATTTTTTTTTTGACAATCAATCTGTCGCTATAAATTTAACACCTTGTTGCCTACTATACAGGGTTTTTTGTTATCCATTGATTTTTTTGCATTTTCCAAGTATTTTTACTCAAAATTGTTAGAATAAAATCAATTCGAGGTAGAGAACATGAAAACTGCATGAATATCGCTTGGAAAATGAATGAAAGTCGAGTGTTCAGACATCTGTCAATATCACATTTCACATTTTTGGTGTAATCATGCATTTTCCGAGCGATTTTTACAGCGTTTGCTTTCTAAATTATTAGAACCCACCTTTGCGGGGGTAAATCAATTAAAAAGTTGATGAAAATCGCTTGGAGAATACGGAAAATTAATGAAAAACAAAAAAAAAATACAGCCGGGTGACATTTTTGGTGTTTTCATACAATTCCCATGCGATTTTCACAGCGTTTTCTTTTTAAATCATTAAAATATACCTTTCCGGAAGTAGATTAATTAAAATTTTTATGCAAATCGCTTGGAGAAAACGGAAAATCAATCAAATTTTGGTGTAAAATCGTTAGAATTTACTTTTAAGTAACTTTCATTTTCCATGATAATTCGGATCAAAATTATTCAATTTTTTGGAAATATATTGGAAATTCAAATATTTTCTTAATTTAATTGTTATTTTAATTCAGTTTTCTGACCAATTATTTGTACATTGTTTACTATACAGTGTGGAGAAACAAAGTTGTTGGTGAGTGATGGATGTTTATTTAAAATCAATTTGCAGCGATAAATTGACTATCGTTAAGGATTTGCTGAATACTATAATATGTTTAATATGATTATTATTTTATTTCATTAATTTGCGCCTATAAATTTACGTTTACTTCACCGGATGTCAAAATGAATTTCACTTTCGATAAAAATACGCCAAATTATTTTCTGCTAGTAATGACAATTAATTACGTAATTTTTTTGTAATGCGGTTGCTGTTGAGTGATAATGATGGATTTTTCTTTCAATCAATTTGCGGCGATAAATTGCCCACCGTTAATGCTGCCCCGTATATAGAGAGGAAGTTTCGTTTTTCGTAAATAATACGTTAAATCATCTTGGCTTTGCTATTAATGTTAATAATTACATAATTTGCAAAGACACCTGTGTTAAAAATGAAATGTATTAACTATATTCATTTTAAATTCATAAATTTTGTTCGTAAATGGTAACTTTCTGTACTTGTTACATAAACTAACTATTATGATGTCGATTTACATGGAAGTTGGAAGTGAACAAAATTTAATGGTCTTTTTCAAAATTTTTCTATTTTTTTCATTACTCTCAATGTCTAATTAGTTCCAGAAACCTTAAAAAGGCAACAATATGCCTTATCGCAATTTCCGTCAATATATTCGATAAAAGGCAATGCACTTTGGCGTGCGAATTCACATATTTATTCGACGTAAACACTCACAGCGAGCGTCCACTCACTTTTTTTCTGTCAAGATCGTAAACGGTCGTCGTCCATCGACATATGCGACATTTGTTATTTTTGTGCCATCACTATTAAAACGCAGTGGCGCAGGTTGAAGACGCCAACCACGCCAAAAAGAAAATAACATCGTTGGTGTGTTACGTGTTTGTGTTTGTTTTGACCAGCCACAGAAGGAGAGAGCATTTCACGCTCGGAAAAAGCTCAGACGCGCGCGCGCGTGCAATAAAACTTTTTATCGACAAATTTTAATTATCGTTAATTTTTTGTGAATAATGATGTTTTTTATTGGGGCAAATTAAGTTGTAAGGATAGACGAATAATGTAGCGGATATATTTAAAAAAATAATTGTAATAATTAATTTTATATAATATAATTATGCATTTTTCGGCCAATTAAAACACATTTCGTTTTTTGCATGAGAATTAAAAATGATTTATGGCATGTTTATTTTATTATTAATTTTTTGTGTGCTGAAGCAATAAAACTTTAAATATGCATTTTTATCATAATTAAAATAATATAATAACCATACGTGTAGTATATATTTTAATTATCGGTGGTTGCTCCTTTCCCCCACAAGTTAAATATTTTTATTTTTCATAAATTTTATTATCAAATTTACAACTCTCTTAAAATTAATTATCTTAGCCCAATTAAAATAATATTACTAACTTTGAAGGAGTTAAGGTTTATACGATTTGAATGGACCAAAATGTTATTTTTGATAAAATTTAGAAAAAAACTTTTGATTTATCTAAAATTTGCTATACCTACTCTTAGTTATACTAAGATTTTTAAATTTATTGAATATTTTTGTTACAATAATTAATTTTTAGTAAAATTTGCAGATAGGAATGAAAATAAGTAGTTAATTCCCCCTAAATTAAGATTTTTATATATATTTTTTATAAATTTGTTGACAAACCTTTTCCTAGAAATGAAAAAATAAATTAGTATTGTTGCATCCCTTAAATTTTTCATTTAATTTTTATTACAATAATGAATTTTTAGTAGATAATAAATATATTTTGTTGAAGTATAACAATTTTACAGATAGGAATGGAATATTAAAATGATTTATGATGAATCGAAATAGATTTTCTCGCAAATAAATACGAAGTATGCATGTACGACGATGATATTATGTCATGTCGTTGTAATTAGTTTAAAATAAACAAATAAATTGTTTAAATGATAACGTCAAATAAACGTTGTTCGGTTGTTTTTAAGATAGGCGAAATGTTTCAAGCAAGGGGTCATATGATAAATGTTATGCACGTTGTTTCGTTATTTACTCATATGATGTTGGGAGTTTATGTTGAAGTTAAAATAAATGGCACGGCCATAAAAACAGAATTTAATAAATAAGTGGAAACGAAGTATCTGCTTATTTATCGTATATTTTGTTACTAATGACATGAGATATGTCCCGGTCAGGTGACAAAGCTTGGGAGAGTCGGCCTGTAGTGCAGATTAGCGACCCATAATGAGTGACTTATGACGAATGTCGTTAATAATATGCAAAAACCAGTTTTTCGTTTCGTTTTTTTTCCACAACCTCCTCCTTCTTCTTCTGCTTCATCATCATCATCTATATCTATACATATATAATTCCATATGTGTATACATATTTGTATGTGAATGTAAGCGAACAAAAAAAAATAAATATATAAGAAGCGAAAATATGTGGTGCGTATATTTTGAAATAAATAAATTTCAAAAGGAGAGGAGGCATTCAGAAATCAAGCCACTTACATTTCAGCATTTAACATTGTCACAATATTCATGATTTCGATTAATTATTCGACTTCAGATTGTTGCAATTAAATGCAAAATTTATTAAAAGCCATTTTGGGAGATGAAAAATGCACGGTCGTTACGCGTCTGCATTTCGTCTCAAATTCCTTTCAATAATTATATTTCGAATACAAAAAAAATGGAAAAGAGGAAAAAAACGTCTAATTAAATATCCTACCAATGTCACTAATAATCCCCTTCCCTTGTAGGTAAACAGATTTATTTCCACAACCGTTTAAAGCGATCAATCAAGTGAATTAAAACTGTCATAATTGGAATAAAAACAAAGGAGGGGGGTTATATTAAAAACGTTGATGTTATATTTTATTAGCCAATTATCTTAATTAAATAGAGAACTAGGAAACATTCAAAATTTAATCTATTTTCTTATTTTAATACAAATTGGCCGAAATTAATATTTTTAAAATACTAAACCTTGCTTTCTTAGATATTTAAATTAATAAAAAAATGTAAAATAATAAAATTAAAACTATTTATTTATTTCATATTTTTTTCTTGAAATTTCGCAACTTTATTTATTATTACCTATTAAAAATTGCATTCTTATACAATTCAAGACATATTTTAAAAAATAAGTTGACCGGCCATCGATTACGTGGCCGTGGCCCCCTTGGTCACGCTTAAAAGCTGCTGTCAAAAGAGAATTAGCTGTTCGAATGCTAAATATCCTAGGGGGAAAAACGAAGAAAAGGTTTTGTAGTGCAAAAATCAACGTCGCACACCGTCAACGGCTAAAAAATATTACGATTATTTATTCCCCATACATAGTTTTGACGTAAAAAGCATAAATTTATAAATAGGTCCATTTTGTAATCAATTTATTTTAACAATATAATTTAAATGGTTTTTCGCTGTTTTGGTGTTTTTTGTGAACTTTTTGTGTTTTTTGCAACTTTTTCATTGTTTTTTTAGAAACAAAACGAGAAAATTAGCAAAATATAATAGCAAAGGCATAAAAAGGAGCAAAAAGTTGCAAAAAAATAGCGAAAAACGGCAAAAAAGCGACAAAGAAACAACGAAAAAGCGAAGAGAAGGTTTTAAGCGCAAAAATCAACATTACACACCGTCAACGGCTAAAAAACATTACGATTATTTATTCTCCCCATACAATTTTGACGTTAAATGCATAAATTTATAATATAATTCCAGAATTTATTTTTTAATCAATTTATTTTAACAATATAATTTAGATACTTTAATTTTATTTGACTAATTCTTATCACAAAAAAATAAAAAAATAGTAAAATCCCTTCAAAAATTTTAATGTCTTTTTAATCAAACTTTATTACACCTTTCAATAGAATTTATTCGAATTTTAGTGTCTAGTATAGATATAAAAAATGATTTAAATTGAATTTTCTTTACCATACATGTTAGAGCCGTTTGCGACGCGCTTGTCGTAATGAATTCAAAGTAGATATGTGCACATAAGTAGGTACATACATCTACATTTGAAATTAATTAGCTCGATTTATCTATCGCATATAACGAATTTAATTAACTGCGAATATTTATTATTTTTAATTGCCTTTTTCATGGTTTTTAGTGGTGGTATTTACGATATTTTTCATGGTTTTCGCAGTTTTTTGCCATTTTTCGCTGTTTTTTACAACTTTTTTGTGTTTTCGATGGGTTTTCGTTGCTTTTTTGTGTTTTTACGAACTCTTACGTTTGTTCACTGTTTTTGCAACTTTTTGGTTGTTTTTTAGATACAAAACGAGAAAATCAACAAAATAAAATAGCAAAAAGGTGTAAGAAACAACGAAAAGTGGCATAAAGCGGTAAAACACTATCGAAATAATTTTAAAAACAGCGAAAAATACAAAAAAGTAGTAAAAAACAGAGGAAAATGGCAAAAGGCAGAAAAAACACAAAATTCGACCAAAAAACAGGGAAAAACACAAAAAATGATAAAAAACACGTTTGTGATGCTTGTCGTAATGAATTCAAAGTAGATATGTGCACATAATTACATCCACATTTGAAATTAATTAGCTCGATTTATCCATCGCATATAACGAATTCAATTAACTGCGAAAATTTGTTAGAATTAACGCAACTACACCAGCAGCAGCACCGCCACAGCAAAAAATAAATAATTGTCAATAAAATGCCGATCGAATAATGAACGCGACGCATAATTATAAATCACATTCCACGATTTTAAACTTGCGTGAATTTCAATTAAATCGCTACTTTAATACACTCGCTCGCTATATATTTACCTACCATCAGCGTTCGTGCGCTTTTTCTTTTCCATCTCATCAAATATATTAATAATTCCAATTCACATAATTAATAACTAATATTTCATGCCATTATGAAAGAAAACCAGTCCACTTCCACATTATTACGTTTCCAATATAATTAACCATGCGAAGAAGCTGCGCAAAAATATGCAACCAGAAAAAAAAACAGCGTTCGCATAACTTAATGAAATTATTAGCGCGGTTTGCCCGCGCTGCCGATTGCAGAAATTCGTTTACACACCCGCAAACTGTCATCAAAATTACAAAATATATAATTAGTTTTATGTCAATTTTACTTAAAATATTGTTGTTTTTTTATCTAACAGAATGTTAATTTTTGCACAATTTTAAACTGCCAGGATGCAATCTTTGTTGGTACACCTCCAAATTAAGAATGAAATGCAGAATTAACAAATGGAAACAAATTTATCAAAATTATTTAATTATCTCCAATTTAACAAAAAAACATAAGATATTCATGGGTTATTTTGAATAAGAAAACTTTGTTGGTACACCTTCAAATTAAGATCTAAAACAAAAATTTTTGAATTTGTGCACAATTTACCAACTTTCTACTAAGTTTACACTTTAGATGAAAGCAAATTGTTTGCATACCTTCTACCTCTCATGCTTTCAAGTAAACTATTTAAAAATCTACAAATTTGAGAACTTTGGTCTTCCTTATTTATTTTTTTGAGAAAATTTAAAAAGAAATTGGTGTTTCAATAGTAGCTGATGGAAAAATCGTTGGCATACCCTTTCATTTCACACCTTTAGAGTTGCCATAATTTAACACAATCAAAAATTTTCAATTTGTCTCCACTATTTAGCAACTTTCTACTAAGTTTATATTTCAGATGATAGGAATTTGTTTACATACCTTAAAATTTATATTATTTTAAATGCAATTCCCTTATTTGTTTTTTGAAGAATTTCATAAAAAAATCGGCCATTCAACAGCAGCTGATGGAAAAATCATTTTCAAACCTTTGAACTGACAAAATTTATGGTACTTAACTTAAACACAAAACATTTGATTAGAGAATTAATTAAGTGCAACGCCATCTAGAATATGTGAATAAACAAAGCGACTATTTTATCTTTATCTTTGTGTGTGTACGTACGTATATAAAGAAATGTGTATAAAATAAACGATTCGGCAACATAGCGCGCGCTCATATACGTTTTAAACGTTATAAAATGATAATTTCTTAATAAATTCATGTAATTTAAGAGGCAACGACTATTTATTAAACAAGTCGTGTCAGTTTCGTTCGATTAGAGCGATGGGCGCTTTCGACTCGCGCGCAGCATATACGTATACGCGCATTTGACTTGTTTATTAACACCGTATATGTCATAAATAGAATGATTTGTGTTTATTAAAAAAAACCGTCCATGTTTCGTTTAATTAACGCATATATGCTAAGAAGCGATGTTTTCATCTTTCGTCTTTTTTTTTTCTTGTCGATTTCAGATCGGTATTACAAAATCACATGACGACGCACGGCGCTAAGAAGTTTCGATGTCCGGAGCCGAACTGCTTCTACATGGGCCGCAGCGCCGGCGAGCTGAAGGTGCACATGGTCACGCACTCGGATGTCAAGAATTTCCATTGTACGATGTGTGATTATCGCGGCAAGACGAAGCCACAGCTCAATAGGTACTAGATTAGATTTCCACCAGCCAAACTGCAATCGACCACTTTTGCGTGGTAAATTGACAACAAGTTGCAGCCATATCGTATCAAAAATTAATATCAATCAAATTTTTTTAGAAAATTTAAATTTTCACCAAAAAATTATAGATTTTTTTAGATTTAGATTTTTTTACATTTAGATTAATGAATCAGTTGAATAAATCTAAAGTGCGTGTGTAGTGAATTTGGCCGGTGTTTCTGATTCTCAGTCGCCGAATCGCGCGCATTAACGATGCGAAAAATCAGGCACGACCAGCGCGAAATCGTCGAAGACAAAAGGAATGCCACACACACCAGATGTGCGGTGCTGCGCTAAATCAGCACAAGGTCGGTGCGGTACGCGATTTTTTCTCTCCTTGTCGATTGTGGAACTAACTCTCATGTCTTGGTCGTCGTCTTCGTGCCACAACAGCCGAAAAAACGTGAAACCGAGCAAGCAGCAGCATCTACGCTGTCGACGACAATGTGAGTCCGGCCGTCGTCGGTAAGTGATCCCGGATAGATAAGCGCATTAATTACGTTCTGGGGGCGCTGGACTCACTACCGCTGTCAATTAAGCGAACACACTATACGGTGTTTGTTTAATTTATCTCGAACTTGAACGGCGCTCGTCCTGAAATATATCGTATTATATTTCGTTCGTTCGGGCTCATTACTACAACGCGACGTGGAATTTTTTCGCACACAAACACAAACACATACACACACACACACACACACACACACACGCGCGCGCGCGCGCGCGCGCTATGTGCTACAAATTTGTTGTGGGATTCGAGCTTCTACTTCCAGACGTTCGTGACGAATGATTTTCTCCTATTTTAAGACAAATTAGATTTTTTTACGTAAATACTTCGCGATTGAAATTTTTAGAAAATGTTTAGTATTAGTTTACAACTCAATTATCAAAAAGTTAAAAAGGATGTTTTTTTTACATTTCTCAGAAATATTCAAATTATTTATAAATATTTTAGAACCAATTTTATAATTAAGATATTTTTAAAGTATTCCAACAAATGTTCCATTTTTCCAACAAGTTTCTGTTAGTTGAGAATCAATTCATATTATTGTATTTAAAATTATTACTCTGCTTAAAAACAAACTATTTCTTGAAACCTTTTATAAAAGAAACACCGTTCTAATTGTAAAATGAATGCTTTAGGACAATCTTTTTATTTAAGTATTGATACTTTTAAAATTTTAGAGAGATACAAGGGCGGACTGAAACGATTTCTCCCCCTTTCGCTGTTTTTTACAATTATTTCATGTTTTTGTTGTTTTTCGTCACTTCTCGTGGTTTTTCACACTTTTTTTTCTGTTTTTTTCTGTTTTGTCACTTTTTCGTGGTTTTTGCCACCTTTGGCCACTTTTCGCTGTTACAACATTCTTTATGTTTTTTTGTCCCTTTTTTGCAACATTTCGCTGTTGATTACAGTTTTGCTGCTTTTTTCTATTTTATTATGCTTATTATCTCGTTTAAAAAAAAACCACAAAAAAGGTGCAAAGAACAGCGAAAAAGCATGAAAAGTTCGCAAAAGACACAAAAACAGGAAAAACCATGAAAAAAAGGTAAAGAAAACTGAAAATACATGAAAAGTCGTAAAAAATCAGCAAAAACACAAAAAGGTTGTAAAAACAGCGAAAACTCTTAAGAAAAGTGCGAAAATCATGAAAAAAGTCAAAAATAATTAGAAAAAACAATGAAATTTGTTAAAAAAAAGTTCTCGCTTGGGGAAGAAGCTTTTCAGACCACCATCGTATTCCAACTTTCTAATAAGCTACCTATTATTTCACCAGCTATTTATATAAAACCGATTATTTTTACTCTATTTTAAGGCAAATTTTATTTTTTTTAAAGAAAACTGTGCATTTTAAGCTGAATTAGAGAAATTCATCATTCGGTTTAAGGAAAACTTGATAAAATAAAGTTTCTTTGAATGAAAGTTAGGTAGTCCTTTTCACAAAAAACTGAAAAGCTGAAATTTTGAAGTCTTATGCTATGACAAGTTAAGAAATATGAATATCCAGTTTGAGAAAATACTGTTTTACTATTATGGCCTTAGGTCTATGTACTTAAAAGTCGTCTATTTTAAAGAAAACATTTAATGAAAATCGTTCTTTTTAACATACTCGTATATCTAATAAATTTTTTGCCTTATTTTTAGCACTATTATGCTAATTGTACCAGATTTAGTTTGCTTGCATTAAACCAATAAAAATGAAATTTTGATGTGTTCTATGAAAAGAATATGAAGATTCAGTTTGAAAAAAAAATCTGTTTTACCAACAATCTTTGTATTTTCAAGCAAAAAGTTATTTATATTTACACTAATATGTTAATTGTGCCAATTTTTGGCATAAAAACCATAAATATAACTAATACTTATATTTATCACACTGCCAATAAATTTGGACGTATTAATATTTATGTATATTTATGCGATATGGTGGCAAGTTAGAGGACCGATTTAGCATAATCGTACGATTAAATCGATTAAAGTTTTTCTCGCGCGCGCGAATCGGCGATAATTTAATAATAAAAATATA
>JARJDW010020046.1:0-13423 GCA_030264715.1 Adinopsis sp. GC000173
AACAGTTGTTAACATTTAACACACACATCTACAATGCAACATTTTTTATTCTGGCGCGTTTGAATTTGAATTAATTAAAATCTGGGTTTGTTTTAAGATTTAAACATTTTGTATAATTGCAAAGCCTTTTTTTACTAACTGTAGCCTTGGAATTAAAAACACTTTTTACATGTTTTATACTCTTTTTTATTAGAGAAAGCTATGTGACTCTATTTTAATAAATAGAATTTTGTAAAAAATTGATGTACACTTCAGTCTAAGACCATTATTAGAACAGTTCTAGAAGTAGATTCATAAATTCACATTTTTAAAATTTTTAATCGATTCCGATTACAGAAGGTGCAAGCTTATTTATTGCTTACATTGCTTAACATGTTTGCATGCCGAAAATTGTAGTAAAAAACTTATAGATGATTTACAAAACTTTTGTAAAAGATTGATTTACTCTTGAATCTAAGACCACTATCAGAATAGTTATAAAATTAGAATAATGCATTCACACAGTTAAGTTTTGATATCGAATAGGCTAGGATTGTAGAAGGAGAATGTAAGGGCTTATTCATTGTTTACATTTCATAACATGTTTGCATTTCGAAAAATGTCACCCCTCTTCCAGTAGCCCAATCCGTACGTTAAAACAAGGAAAAATCACCACTGTTTATGAACCTATTCTATAATGTTCATGGACCGAAGTGGACGCATCAACGCAATGAAAAATATATTTGCAAATCAACACCGCGTTTTTTAATTACAACTTTTATTAATTTAAAAAAGCAAACACTAATGCTAAATTGTGCCCGCATTTTATTTACTGTACCGCTTTAAAACACTAGAATACTTTCATATTTAACTTAAATAATCATTTTTATTAGTTTGCTTTGAAATTGATATCATATAGTAAGAAGAATCGTGTAGAAAGAAGAATTATGAGCATATTAATTGTAGATGTATACGATAAAACAACACAAACTGTAAATTTACTATCATTCCTGTATCTGCTCCTCAATGGTTATAGACGGAAGTGTACATCAATTCATTGAACTATATTTGCGAATCAATCCAATCAATTATACATATATAACTTTTGTTATTTTTCATTAATTATCGCTGTAAAAAATGAAACACAAATGTTAAATTTTGCTACCTTTTTATCGATTGTGCATCGAAATTTGATTATAATTGTATAGTGTTTTTAATTAGCGCTTTAAAACACTAGAACACTTTAATATTTAGCTACCATTTTTAGTAGTTTGATTTGAAATTAATTAAAAGTTGTTTTCATGTTGTTTTTTTCCTAGATATCAGTTTACGTCATTAAAATGCGCCTTAATTTAAAACAATGCTTAGGAAAAACTTTAATAACATTAAATAATCTTTTTGTGATTTGCAATCACTAACAAGTAATTTAATTAAATATTATAAAACGTAATTAAATCTGATGGAATTCGAAAATATAATAGTTTTGTAGAGGAAACAAAAGTTTCGTTGTAACGTTTAATTAAAGTCGCTGATGAAGATGAATTCCTTATTTCTTGTTTCCTCTTTTTTGCCTTTAGGAAAAATTATTGTTATTGTATGTAAAATGCAATCCAGCGCATAAATTAAATGTTTTAATTATTCGACTTGAAAATGGGAATCATTAAAGAAGTTAAAATCGTGCAATGACACTTTCGCCTTTATATGTAGAAGAGTTGCCTTAATGAGGTAATCAAGCCACCCTTTTATGCCCTCTTCTATTTAATAAATAATAATAAATGCAACAAAAACCATCCATTTAGAGAAATTAAATATAAAACGTATACCTACATGTTTTCACATTTTAAACAAAGATGTTTCATTTAATTTAAAATAAGTGAACATCGCCGGAATGTGTATTTTCAAAAAATAAACTACACATTTTAATATCTTTGATTGGAAAAAACTCAATTTCATCCGAACGTTGAGAAATCGCGCTGCATACTTTGCTACGTTTTTAAAATAATAGATGCATTAAAAATATTATTTCAACTAAAATGCTGTGCATTTTTTTGCGCTCATGCTCGAATTTATTTGGACGATGAATTTGTCCCCGTTGAAACGCGGAGCAACAACAACGCAAAAAATCCTTAGCTAACTTTAATGCAATTATCTAAAGCTAAAGCATTCTTTTCCAAGATGAAAACGTACATAGAAAGTACAAGAGAGACGATGGCTGAAAAAAAGATAAAATAATGAACTGACAAAGCGAATGCTCGCAGCGAATCCTTTCCGCATCCATCTTTTCCTTTAAATATATTTTGTTAATATTAAAAATTTTATTTATAATGCGCAAAAGTCATATCGAATTATTTCCTTTTTGCGTAGCTTTAATTAAGTTCTTTTCCATAATATGAAAAAAATAGACGTTTGCAATGTATGAAAGGGAATAAATATAAATTCGGATTGTTGTTGCTGATATTGTTGTCGTTATTATTATGATTATTATTACTATTAAATTCCCTTTTATATTATATGAAAAGGAGCATCTTTTTTACCGGATAAAAGCCTCGCCTGACTTTTTCTCCTTTTTTGCTTCTGCATAAATTTTAATTAAATAAATTCTTATATTAAGTTTAATTAAAGAATTGTATAATCGCAACGCTTGCCTGCATTTATTTATTAACAAATATTTTTTTTATTAATAATAAAGCTGCAATTGTTAAACACTTATTTAATGTGAGTTTTAAAAATCGTAAATTGCTAATCCGCACTTTTTCAATTTAATTTCCGTCAAGTTCATTTTAATTACAGTTCGCTTCTCGTTTTGCGTTTTTTTCTCCTCAGTTCCCCTTCTTCCACTTCATTTTATTATATAGAACATTTTGTAATTAAAGTACATATTAGTTTATGCGTATAAAATTACTTGGAAAGGAATTGTTTTAAAATGATGATTATTGTTAGAAGAGATGTTAAGTTGAAATTATTAAATGATAATTGGAGGAGTGTAAGAAAATTAGCTGCGAGATAATTAGAAAACATATATAAAGTGATATTACACCGAATTTGCATTTTCAAAATAACTGGATCCATTAAAAATTTAACAATTATTTATAGTTTATACCTTTTCCATATCATTTAAAGTTATACTCACACAGAAATCAATTTAATAAATTATTTAGCGCACCAATTAAAGACTGTTAGCACAGCATGTTAATTAAATTTGAAAATATCATCCACTTTTCTATATTATTTATGTACGTAGGTATTTTATGTCATTTTTAATTAAATCATTTTTAAAATTACAATCACAGGCATTAAAATCAATTTAATAAATTATTTGGCGAAGCAATTAAAGACAGCATGTTAATTAAATTTGAAAATATCATCCATTTTTGTACCTATATTATTTATGTACGTAGGTATTTTATATAGGAATATGCATTTTTAATTCAATCATTTAAAGTTACAATCACATGCATTAAACTCAATTTGATAAATTATTTAACGCTGTAATTAAAGACTGTTAGTGCAGTATGTTTATTAAATTTGAAAATATCATCCATTTTTGTATTATAGGTATATTATTTATATACGAAGGTATTTTATATAGGACAATGCATTTTTAATCCAATCATCTTTAAAGTTACAATCACAGGCATTAAAATCAATTTAATAAATTATTTGACGCTGCAATTAAAGACTGTTAGTGCAGCATGTTAACTAAATTTGAAAATATCATCCATTTTTGTACCTATATTATTTATGTACGTAGGTATTTTATGTAGGACAATGCATTCTTAGTCCAATCATCTTTAAAGTTACAATCATAGACATTAAAATCAATATAATAAATTATTTGATGCAGCATGTTTATTAAATTTGAAAATATCATCCATTTTTGTATTATATATTATTTACGTACGGAAGTATTTTATATGGGACAATGCATTTTTAATCCAATCATCTTTAAAGTTACAATCACAGGTATTAAAATCAATTTAATAATTTATTTGGCGCAGCAATTACAGACTGCTTGTTCAGCATGTTCATTAAATTTAAATATCATTCATTTTTGTATATTATTTATGTACGTAGGTATTTTATATGGGACACAGCATTTTTAATCCATTATTTATATTATAATATGCAAATATTCATTTCACTAATGAAATTAAAATTTTCAATTTAGTTATGTTCAAATTGATAATCTCGAATTTATTGTTCAATTAAATTNTAGTCTTTTTTGGCAAACATATTTTAGCGCACATAAAAAAGTCATACAGTCAAAAATAATAACATAAATATTTATAAATATTGTAATGGAAAATACAATATAGATTAAAGAGCATATTTGTTATTGTTGATTTTGATTAAATATATAAAAAAGGTGCACTAGATAATGAAATTGGTGCATTTACTTATTTATAGAAATATTAATTCAATTGAATGTAGCAAATTAAATTGTTTTATGTACAAAAGGGTAAATAAAATTGTAGATATATGGTGTTTATGTATAAAGATAGAATTTAATAAAATACGTGAGCGTATAGTGAAACCTGTAATGCAAAACACGTTTCATGTCCAATCAAAATATTATGAAAATTGGTTAAGTTTTCTCTCCCTCAAATTTGATTAAATTTTATAAACAAAATTACTGGCTGCTCCAATTCCAAACTTTAATTATACAGTAACTGCACACATACACATATTTTTATCAAATAAATGAATTAAATTATTGTGTCTGTTGTCTTTACGAGAAAACTGTGTGGCAGTCGCGCAGCCGAAAACTTAAAATTAATATTAATTAAGTGGATACTTAAACTAAAACTCGTAACATTTCAAAACAAGCGCGCACATAAAACAAGACATTTACAGCATGTTTAGTGTTTTCTCATTCAAAAAGCGGCAATGGCGCTCCACCAACAACAACAACAGCAACGCGCACATAAGCAACAAAAAATAAACAATAAACAATAAGCTATAGACTATGTATGCATGTGTATGCTTAGTATACATGCATATCTACACATGGAAAACATTTTCAATATTACTATTATTAGCATTCTAATGGAAAGCTGTTCTTTTTATTTTGGGACTTGTTTTTCTCGTCACTCACACTACCACTAAGAATTTACTATTCATTACATATTCCAAGAGAGCGAACATTGGAGTCAGCTTGTCATCAACAATATGATTTCCTTCTGTGCGCACTTTCATTTACCATCCATTAGAGTAGAAGGCTGACTTTGTTCTACGGTTAGATGAAGAAATTATTCGTCTATGTGTATTCGTAGGGTGTATATATATCATGCCAAAGATGCACACGACTTTGATGTAATGCAATCTATAAATAAATTGCCTGCTCTTGATCAATAATTAATTACGTAAATATTATTTATGCATTAATTACAAAAGATGATACTTAATATATCGTTTAGTCTTAATTAAACAAACTAAAGCAAACGTTTTGCTTTGTGGAAACTACTAAACAATTCTATTAGTAATAATTAATATCGACCTCCAAATGTTATCCTTTCAATTCCGTTTATACAGGATGGGGCAATTTAAAATGCATGTAAGGTGGGGTGAGGTAAACCCTAGATGATTTTTAACAAGTTCAAACATAAAATTATATTAACACCGTAAATGATACCTTGAGAATAATATTAATTTATAAAAGAGATTAAAAATGTTGCTTATAGAAAGTTGGAAAAAATTACAATTCCAAATTTGCTTAAATATGGGGTAAACCTCCTTGAAATCTATCCTTTATCTACATCTAAATAACTGAAAAATTACTCACTTATCACATACATCTATGCCAGTCACTTCTTAAGAACCGAACATGGATTTTTAACTCTAAATTTGCATAATTAAATTAAAAATAATTCTGAATTAATTTGAAATATAGACGATTGCAACGTTAACAAATTTACTTCACACATTATATTTCAAATTTTAAATGAAATACCCATTTGTGTATCAAGATTGCAAGATGGATGATTTCGTTTTGCACACAATATTTTTGATAGATTCAAATCATTACAATGTTATTTTGTGAATTACTTTCATTTTAACTGCCTAAATTTAAATGTAGTTGTTTAATAAAATTTTACCTCATATTTTTTAAAACAATTCGTTTGTGCGACTCCAATTTCGGATCCCGCCAATAACAGTTATCATTGTCTAATGCTTTGCTGACTATTGTGCGATAAAGTATTAGATATCAGTAAATAAGCATGTTTTACTGACATAAGCGGTCAGTGAAATTCAATTGACGGAAACGTTTGACGGTAATAGCATATCGATAAAAAGGTGTTTTTGCGTGGTTAAATGCAAGCGTGAAGGTCTATTTTTCTTAGCACTCACAGAAAAATAATATTATAATTGTAGATAATAATACATTTTATAAAAATATCATGATTATTTTAGTTAAACTGTAATAGATACAATTTATAAATTGTATCGGACGTAATAAAAGTTTCTCTCATAGGCTGTTACAAGGCAGCTTTGATTGTTTGCCGACTTACAAAATCATTTTATAAAAACTTAACTGATGTCCTAACTAGCAACAATCTTAATAGGCTTTATTTTCCTAGTTGTATTATTTGTTACACAGTTGTTAATTCAAATTGTAATATTTTTTATCATTCAAAATTAATAAAATTCAGTAAAAATTTACGTAGTTTAAGTCTGCCTAATCTAAATTTTTATCGTGTTTTTATACTATGATTTTATAACTAGACTACCATATTTTTATCCTAGAGTTTTGTGAAAAAGACAAATTTTATTCAAGTTGAAAATAAAAGCCTTGAACATTTTATTGATTGATTGACTAATTTTTATTTTACGCCAATTACGTGCAGTAAAGTAAATTATCGCTTAAATGAGGGAGCAAAAGAAACATCTCAGGCAAATTTATTCGAGAGAAAAAAAAAGCATAAATAAATAAAATGTTTGTTGAATATTACCAAACTAGAAAATAAACAGGTGTTTTATGTGTTTCAGCATTATGTTTATGTATTTCTACATTATTTCTTAGCATATGTTTTGAGATGCTTAGAGAGAAAAAACCTCATGCAAAGTATGTTTTTATATATATTTATTTATATATATAAAGTATGTTGCTATTAAATAAAAAGCAAAATTTCCAATGAAATATTTCGTGCGCGGAATATTTGCATAAAAAATAAACTTTATTCCTTGCACGGTGTTTGCTAGGGTGCCGCTTTTTCCTCCCAACCAGCGAGCTTTTTCCCTGTCTGTTAAAGAAGAAACTTGTAGCTTTTTATTGACTGCACTTGTATACTTTATACCTACAGCACCGTAATGTAGATATATTTTTTGCTCCGACCGTAGAAAAATTCATAACATATTTTATTATGCTAATTAATTATATATAATATGGTTTTTTGCATTGTCACTTTTGTATGTCAGGCCCTGAATGCATGTAGGGAAAAAGATGGCACATTTTATTATTATGATTCTTTTTTTTGTAACTTGAGATAGGCGTAATTATGAGAGGGTTATACATGACAATGATCTTTTTTAATGTTTGTCGCACAATAAAACCGCAGCAAAAAACTTTTGCGAGGGGTTAATCTAATATTATACATGCTTTGATTGTTTTTTGTTTATATTCATTCGAAATTAAATCAAAACATTTCTTTATGCGAATTTAATCACAGTGTTTTAATAAAAAAATAATACAGTGTTTTTGCTATAAAAAGCATCATATGTTTATTTTATTAAATTTTGAAATTTTATTTAGTGTTAGAATAAACACTAGATTTTTGGCAGCCTAACGCCAAACCACATTTTGCAATATCAATCATTTGTATTGCGGTATAAAACCATTGTCATATGCAGCTAAACCACATTATTAAATATAATAACAAACCGCAAACATTAACAAATAGATTGGGAGATGAAACATTCGTAAATGGGGGAGAAAAATTTGTAGTGTAACGTGTAGCAAAAGCATCTGCTCGGCTGCAAAAAAATCAATGCAGTGCAAAAATTGCGAACATTATTTAAAAGCGGGCAATTAAAAGTTTTCCTTAAAACTTTAAATTAGTTAGTTAGGAATGATGCAGAGAATGAAAAGGGGAGTGGGCGCGGAAAAAATTACTACAACATAATGTTTACACAACGATCATATCGATGTTGCAGACCTTGTTCTTTTTCGCTCTTCTGCGAAATTAGTGGGCTAGCATATTACGATGAACAAAAAAAAGAAGAATAATAAGGCAGAAAAAATACGAAAATATTCTATAATTGAAGTCGCGCTAATAATATGAAAATAGTGCTTTTATTTCAACTCGAAATTTTACGCTGAAAGTAGAAAAATTGAAAAATGAAATATGTGTAGGAGAATGTGTATATATAGAAAAGTGCACTTTATGTAAATGAAAAGTCTGTGTGACTTTTATTAAATTTTCGCTGAATATATAGAATTGATCAATAATGCATTTAGCGTATTATATTATATTAAAAAAAATGGAATATTTAAGTTAATATATTTAGCAAAAATGTTGCAATCGCGCGCTTTCTTTTTTTCGCCAACTTCTTGATTCTCGATGAAATTGGGGGTGAATTCGAAATTGAATTTTGTGTGTTTTCAGGAAGCAGCAGGCGGCACATACGCCGACGCTGCTGCTGCTGCTGCTGCTATTTAAAGGCAAAAACAAATGTTGAATTGGCGGTTTCATGTTTAAGCGTTTCTGCGTTCTTAATGTTGAATATATTATCCCACACAGTGGTAAAGCACGCTAGTAATATGTAAATAATAGAGAAGCTATGTGGTAACGGACGTTTATGCGCCATTTGAATAAAGGCACATTTCGTTTAGCATTGGGGGGAAAATTATCTGGACAATATTTTACAGATCCCGTATATATGCTACAACAACAAAACATACGTTTATTTATATCTATATAATAACAATTTATTTTATAAAACACTCTTTTAACATTAAATTACGAAATTAAATCGCATAAAGATTATCAGATTGTTTTCGTACGTTAAGCCCCGATTTAAATACAATTTAAATAAATGTTCAACAAATTATTAAAATTACTCTGAATTTTTCTAGAGGAAATGTATGTTATTTGCATGAAACTCGTTTATGCTTTAGTTTTCTAAAAAAATATTCGTGCTAAAATTACTTTTGATTTTAATAATTTTCATTTCAACAAAATTATAATACAAAATGGACAGAAATTGAAACCTATGAAAGTTAAAGTTTCGCCAATATACAGGGAGCTGTCAAAGTCTAGCAACAAACTTGGAGTAAAGATGGTTAAAGGCTTGAAGAAAAATGTATGATTAAGTCGAATCTAACAAAAATAGTCTAGCTTGGTGTCTGTTGCAATTTGTTCGGCGCTAAACTGGCTGCCCATTTACATATTCTTTGTTTTTATAATCCCACATGCGGTTTATTTTGCATTGCCGCAACCTTCAACCAAAAAAATGCAATATTTTAAACATTCAAATGTTATGTATGTATGTTATGTTTTAAACTAATAAATAATTTGCATCGGTAATACTCCAAAATTTCTATGTTAAGTATCTATAGCAGACAGTTAGACATCATCAACGTCATTAAAGCGTTTATAACGTACGAAGAATTTGGTGTGCTACCGTCCTTGTATACATTTAACATATATCATTATTGAAATTAATGCTACCCTTTACAAAAAGGAAACAATTTTAATCCATGTACCATAATATATGCTTTGATTACGTTGGAAACTATGTTCATACAACGACATTATTTCTATTTGAAAATCGTATCACGCATTTTTTTAACATTATTGAATTAACCTAGTTCAACAAGTGATAACAACACTACAATTTGCAAAGATACGGTAAAAAGACAATACTGGACGTAGTACAGCGTTTTGTACACTGTAGTAGTATATAGATTACAAACATTGTAAGAGCTGTCCGGATATGCGGTCCATTGGAATGTATGCACTCATGACACTAATGCGACACTAAGATCTCGCATACAATGTCAAATATCGATTTGCGCCCTTAATTCCTATGTAATTACGCAATCAATCTATTTTAACATTTTGTGTACATTGTAACTTATGGAACATCCCGTAATTAATTCACGAAATTTAAAAGAGAATTGTTAGATTGTTTCAGCTCTCTTATAGCGTTGCCATTCTTAAAGAAAAGTGTTTTTCTAAAGTGTTGCTTATTGCCATACACGTAATCATAAAAAATCTTTCAGCTTCAAATATCGATTTACGCCGATAAGTTTTAGTGTAATTATTTACCTATATGTTCTCTACCCATTTTAAAATATTGTAAGCATACAAAGTTTTGGGGTACTCTATTTTGTTCACAAAAATAAATAATATTTTTTAATATTATTAGTTTCAGCTACTTTCAGTGGTATCATAGATAAATAAAGTTTGATACCAATTTCATGTAAGTATTAAAGTCTGTTGGTATGTATGCACTCATGACACTAATGCAACATCAGTGTTAAATACATCTTGAGGCTATTCGTTTCAGAGCAATTATGATAGCCACCTACCTACCTACGTCCTCTATATACTGAAAAAAAAATGAGCAAAAAGTTATGAAACACCCTTAATTATTGTTCGTAAAAATAATTTGATTTCAGATTACTTTAATTAAATTACCTTTCAAATATGATGTCCATTCTCATGTATAGCCTCATGACTTCATCGCGACATTCAGATCTTGTACATTCTTAACTATAGATTTGTGGCTATTAGTTTCACATAATTATAACTGTACCTACCTACGTCTTCTATCTACTTAAAAAAAACGAGTACAAAGTTATAGGGCACCCTTTTTGGTGGTAAAAATAAATAATGCTCTTTCATATTATTAGTTTCAGCTTACGTTTAGCGTTGTCATAGGGAAATAGAATTATTTTCATAGTAAATATTAAAGTAATTTTGAAAAGTTTTGTTTATTGGTATATTACACTTATGACTTCAATGCGACTTTCAGATCTTGTACATTCTTAAATATAGATGTGTGGCTATTAGTTTCAGAGTAGTTATAATACCTACTTACCTACATCTTTTATCTACTTTTAAAAAATGTGTACAAAAGTTATGGGACACCGTATTTTGTTCGTAAAATAAATAATGCTTTATAATGTTATTAGTTTCAGCTTACATTTAACGTTGTCATAGGTAAATAGAATTTGATACTATTTTCATAAAAGTAAAGTAAATTGTTGTGCACCATTATCGAGGTATTTTAGTTAATAATTTGTTAAACATTAAATATTAAGATTTTATTAGTGATTATAGTTATTTTTTACAGGTTATTCTCTACAATCAACATTTAAGTATGGCATTAAAAATTGCAAAACTGTAATTATTGAAATTATCCTTTTTCCATCAAGCTATGAATAAGTAATATAATAATCAATAGAAACAACAGCAGTAAAAACGCATCATTAAATATTTACTTTGCTTTTTCAGGTTTCCGTAAGATCTTCTAAACTGTGGCCTCAAAAAAATCATCAACCGTTATTATCATTACCCGAATTGACACAGTTAGAAAGCAAAAATACAATATATACATATACATTATTTTTTTATTATAAATGTGTACGATAAGCGTAAACTATTCATTGCATTAATCGATCAAAGCTGCTTTAATTTCCCCATTTGGTACTTTTTCAAATTGATAAGCATTTTTCTGTACGCCAGTTTTGGATTTGAATGAAGTTTCGGGATACTGTCAGGTGCATCAGCATTCGAAAATCCACGATGATTGGCGTCGAGGCTTCCAACTTGGAAATAATTCGCATTGTGTGATAGATAAGGGGATGAAACAGTATCGAGACTAATTTATAGAACTGATTGCCAAGTTACGAACTTGACGATGTTTATCATTCAATTGATAGATTCTATCAATTTCGATTCAACAAATCGCTTAAATGTTTCCAACAGCAAAATCAGCATTTCTACTCAATATCATTAGCCATTTTTACAGATGCTCGCTTTTAAGTTAACTAATGTGACCTAGAACTGCTTTTAATGGACACTGCTAGGACATTTTCATTGCACCTACACCATACTTTTTAGCATATGAGTATACTGTCATGCTCGGATTTTAATGTGAATATTAATAGTACATTTTTAATGAAAAGTGCAGCCTGTAATTAAATTACAATTAATCATTTCGCCAGATCTTAGATTAGGTAGTAGCCTTTTAATCTAAATATTTTATGGAAACAAACACACAAAACGCAACGAAAATTTATTTGTGCCCAAATTATGATAAGCAATCAAGATTTTTGTAATGCAGTATTAATAATTTTAATTTTTTTACATATAATTTAATGGAACGCCATAGAATACTTTAGTAGTTTCTGATTCATTAGTTCATATTTAAAAAAAAAGTAATATCTTTGAAATGTAACTTAGCAGAGCTGTGGTTCACACAACGAGGGTTATAGCTTTTCAGAATGTAATCATGCGTTTAAGGGATGGATTGTGTTAATGTTTTCCGGACTTGTTGGCATTAAACAATTTTAGCAGGTATGAAATGTTAAATTGTTCATGAAAACGTTGTTGCAAAGCTAAAAAAATACTATAGAATCTGTAAATGGTTTTTAGTAATTTTTAGATAAAATTAATTAGACTAATTTAATAAAAATTAAATAATTACCAAAATAAGATGACATATTTCAAAGATATGGTTATAAGTGAAAATTTTTTTTGGAAAATATTTAGGCAAACACTTATATGCATTCATACAATTTAAAAAAGTATAAAATTGATCATGGATGTTTATATGGTTCTAAATGGCATTTCCATTCTCCTGAAATTATGTTTCATAAAGCTTATTCTTTTTTGAATTAATTACAATATGTCCTAGTGACCGCGCCACAAAAAATATTGTCGTGAGCGGTATGTTTGTTTGCGCATCTATGTTGTATCTCTATGTGGTATAATAAGGAAGTGGCTATGAGTATAACAAAATTATGAGAAAATGTAAAAAACACATTTTCAGAAAGTATTGAAGTATTAAATGTTATAGAAAGACAAAGTTAACAATGTGTCTAGACATGCTTAAAATTTCTTTGAATATCTATTTGAAGTAACATTTATAAGGTTTGGTTTTACTATCTCATGAAACATATATGCTATCATTAGCTTTGAACATTACTAATCGCAAAAATAGGAAATTTGTAAAACTAAACAAATAATTACTATTATTCATATTTATATGGTAAGTCTTTTGCATCCTATAAAGAATATTTCATATTATATTTGATTTATTTAACGAGTAAAATTCTAGAACACATGTATTGTGAAAGATTACAGAAATTCTCTACCAGAAATATTAATTCAAATATAAAAATTACATTTTGTAGAATATGTTGTAAAGCAAGAAAAACTGTAAATATTTAGTGATGGCCGTAATAAAAATAAGGCAATATTTATGTTAGTTAGTT
>JARJDW010020051.1:0-59944 GCA_030264715.1 Adinopsis sp. GC000173
TGAGTATGATGGTTAGGTTAGTTAGGTGGCAGCATCCCGAGTATGATGTCATTTAGAATAACCCCCTTAGGGGAGTTGTTAGTAATTAAATCTTAGCGTGACTTAAAAATTTCCTCGATTTTATTAGTATTTTACACTCTCTAAAAGTATTAGTTCAAATAAAACTTCTCAGTCTGACATACGTTTTTTTCCTAATTCCAATTGGAATTAGGATAAATTAGGGTCTCTCCAAAAAAGCGTGTCTCCACCAAAACTTTACTTTGGTAGCATTTGTTCTTTTTTTGTTGTAGTAGGTCAAATCTAATGAAATAAAAAAGCATATCTAAGCAGATAAAATCGTGCGTTGTTGTGCTGTCGCCTGTCTGCACTTGAAACACTTTTTAAATTTATAGCGCATAGTCCATATATATAGCATTTGTTTTCTTTTTGGTCTAGTAATGGTAGTTCAAATGAACAAAAAACACATTGGGGTTGTTGTGCTGTCATCTGTCTGCACTTGAAACGCCACCAACACTATAATCTGATTTATAGTATATATATACATACAGTGTATGTATAAATAGCATTTGTTGTTTTTTTTTTTGAATGAGCTCGTTGATGATGAGTGTACAGCGGCGTATCTGCCATCCATCAAGACGACAACAAGCAGTGGTCTGAATGTGTAGTGCATTCATCGGCGATGACACAATTCGGGGCATTTAATAGAAAATGCAATCAACGGCGTATGTACGAGTATACACATATAGATACGCGCTGGTATGTGCCAACCAGCCAGCAAGCAAGCATTGATTGATAAGTAGTGCAGTAGGTAAGCGACAGATGCGCAGCAACAAACAACGAAATACAGCAACAACAGCGCAACAACGGTGCAAAAACGTTCGCCGTGTGTTTTGTTTTTTTCTTTGCAATTTAATTTCAAACCGCAATAATATCGGCGCGCTGCTTTCTCTCTGTATGTACACGATTTCCACTTGCTGCGGTGGTACGAATTAGGCCGAGCGGGATGCCGATTGCAAATCGATTAGGACAAATGAGAATGTAGTAGAAAAAAATTAATTAAAATTTAAAATTGCTTAAGGAATTAAAATTCAAGTTTAAATTTATTACTTTTTTGGAAAATGTATTAAATTTTCCTACAATAAAAACAAAAAATGTCAATATTGAGATATCGAAATGAAAATGTGATTTATTTTTTAAATTTTCGTCAAATAAATTCAAAATCCTGTATGATTATTATTTGGTTGCTATGACAACAACATACAAGTTATTGTCATGACAACACTATGTATATGGTTGCCATGGCAGTTATAAACAAACACTTGCGTTACTAATTCGACGAGGTATAAAAGGGACTTTGTTCATTCAGATGATGATGATGGATTTGGTCGATTAATATAATGTGTGTATGTATATTGTAAATACGATTGGAATGCGCTTGCAGCGGCAGCGCGCATTTTTTTGCACTATTCGCATTGAATTAAACATTAAGGTCGACTCGGACCTGGAGACATAAAATAATCTACATACTAATATATTATATGATTTCCGTATTGCACACACATGCAAAACAAAACAAAACAAAACAATCGCGCACACCAAGCAACCGCACTATAGTGCAACAAAGTAATGCAATCGCACATGCACCACGTTCCACGCATATCTTTCCGCATCCGTCATCTGTTTTTCTCTCCTCCGTCGCATTTTTCATGCGTTTCATCGTTTGATTTATCGTCTAACAACAAGATGCAAATGCGTTGGCGTTGCGACACGCCGTCTCCTTACATATTATACTACCATAATAGTGAAAACAAAACAAAAGGCGAGCGCGGTGCTACCACAGCGCGTAATTGCGCTGATTTTCCTAGAGTAAAGTCGTATAGCGGTTGTGTCGATAATGACTTGCCGCTCGCTTCCGCTCACCACTGATGACCACCGAAACAAACAAACAAAAAACAAATAAACAAACAAAACGTCAAAAAGAACTTGTGGCCCGATCGATGATGATTACGGTGGCCCATAATTGCACCAAACACAGTTATATTTCACGCGCCAATAAAATGACAATAATACATACAATAATACAAATTACTCATTTTTTTGCAAGTTATTTGCGCGCTAAATTTTGTTTATGCGTTTATTCAACAAAGAACACGTACGGTTGCTATGACAACAAGGTTTGCTATCAATTCAAGGTAAAACAAAGAAAATTATTTAAGTTTTGTGTTGAAGTTCGTTATATTTTCCAGCGATTTTTAGAGAAAATTATTAAAGTTTGAGGAAATATTCGAATTTTGCCATTTTTTGTGTAAAATTTTGAAACATTAATAAAAAATTTGAAGAACTAGTAGAAAATTAAGAAACTTGCGTGTTTTTAATTATTTATTTTATTAGATTTGTGTACTTTCTAATGATTGGAGAATAAATTTTCAGAAAATTAATAAAAAAAGGGTAAAATGTAAGGAAATTGTTAATTTTGATTAGGTTGCCATGACAACATGATTAACACCTTTAAATCTAAACAATTTTCGACAGGTTGCTATGTCAACATATTATATATTATATTCAAATATCATATGCACAACACGCCAATTGGTTAATTTAGTAATTCAAATCGCACCTAATTGTAATTTTTGCTGGTTTGCTGTTAGATTGTCATGACATCTTTGAAACCACCGCTGATTGGTGGCTTATTTACAATTCTCCATCACGTTACTATGACAACATATTTGGTACATTCAAATATCATACAGATTGAATTGTAATAATTATTACTAGTTTACTGTTAGGTTGTCATGGCAACAAGTTTGGAACCCCTATCGCCGATTGGCTTATTTAAAATTTTTCGTCAAGTTACTATGGCAACATATTTATTACATTCAAATATCTGCACTGTAATTGGTTGATTTAGTAGTTCAAATCGCGAACACAGCATTGCAATACTATCAATAAGTTTTGTGCCGTTTGACTTTCTATTTATCGAAACATGTTTACAGCGAACGAACGCCATCAACGTTCGCATTTTTTTATTTTTATTATTATTATTATTATTATCATGATTATTATACGATTTCCGCGCACAATTAGTATAAAATTAACAACAACGTCGTCGTATATCGCATCGCGGCTGCACCGGCAGCAGCAAGCAGCAGCAAGAACGCGCTCATTCGCTCGCCTGCTTTTATGGTGTCATTGGTGTCACATTCCGAAACGATAACGACGATGGTTGTGTTGGATATATTTTATATAAATATATATATACATACATACGTCGGCCGGACTGTGTTGCATTGCATTTGCTTCGCCCCCTCGCCACCGCCTATGCGACTATGGTTCAAAGTGTACACAGTTTGCTATATTTATCCACACATCTTGTCCGTGCCGTCGTCGTCAACAACAATAATAATGTACAAGTGCATTGCCTTTTCAATCATATTATCAACAAGAGGAATGGAATAAAAAAATAAAATGAAAGAGAGCGCGCGCTCACATCTACACAACATCTACACGAAATTTTTATTAAATCTTATTATTTAATGCGGGTAAAAAGGAAGTCGTCTACTTTATTTACTCTACTCTAGTGCTGCCAAAGACGTACATACAGCAACAACAACAACGCCATGCACCAGTTACAATCTGGAGCGCGCACGATGCGCAGATGATCCATTAACAGTTAGATATATACCTACATTAAGTTGGTCAAATTGCAATGCTAACTTGGTTGCCTACACAAATAATAATTAGCTAAGTTGTTTCATCATTTTGGTTTCGTTGTTGTCTACATCATTATTATTATTACTACAATACTTATTGGTGGTTTCCATGACAACTATTTCATCATACATGCGATTTTGTTTGATTATTGCCTATATTGCAACTTTCCATTCATTGATATTATGTGTTGGGCGCGATTTATAAATATTTATTATTATAGACAAATAAACAAATAATGGTGTCATATTAGGAAGCGACGTCGATGTGAAAATAAAATAAAAAATAAGCAAAATTGCTTATTTTTGTTGGTTGCTATGACAACGGGTCATCATCGTAGATATACTGATTTGGTCATGACTACCAACCATTGTATTTGGGCGCGTAGTAGGCAAATTTCATAATAGAACAAATAAAAATCGCATTTCTTGCGTGCAAAATTCATAACAATCCTTAATTAATTGTCTATAATTTAAATTTTTGAATTATTTTCATTTCATATGTTGATTTGGTTGCATACATTCGAAATCATTGCTTATATCGGTTACCATGACAACTTTCCATCCATCCATCAGCATTAACAAACAATGTTTTTTTGGCGCGTAGTACAAATGCGTTTCACAACAAAAATAAGGCAAATAAATCCGTGTGTGCGTGTATTTATTTCTATTACGACGTGAAATGAAATGAAAAAGTGCAAATATTTACACGGCCACCGCGTAAAATATAAAATGTGTCGCGTCGCGTATATACGTTATTTTAGACAGCCGTTTTCGGCCGTGCACGTATGCAAATCGTGTGTAATAATCGCTAATTGGCCATGCTGCGCATTGTTGCACGTGCGCCGCATACCGAAAACGGAAAAACGTCGTCGTCGTCGTCGTCGCTTCGTCGTTAGAGCTGTACTTGTTATTGCGCGCCGGATTTTTTCCGCATACCAATATGCATGTAGATGTATAATACATGTATATATTAAATCGTTGCTGTGTTTTTTATCTAACAAATTATTCAATATTATTATTAGTATTGTGATTGTTGACGATACCCATACAACAAATAAGTGAATCATTTCAAGGTTGGACGTGCGTTTTCCCATTCCATGTTCGCTTGTTTGATTTTGCTATCTATCCTATCTATCGCAATGGGATGATGATTCAGCGCGCATAATTAGCTTAAGCGTTAAAAAAATGCATTTTTCTGTTCATGGCGCGTAAATTTTCATGTATAGTATACCAACAAGCAACATAAGCATCCGTTGTCATAGCAACATAACATTAGGTATAAATGGCCTATGCTATATTGTCATAGCAACGTATATAAATTTTCGCGCCGTTTTCAATGTTGGCATGGCCTACTATATGCTATATAATGCAATATTTTTATGTTGTCATGGTAATAATGTAGAAAATATGATTGCGAACTATTTGGTTGTCATGTCAACTTATCTAATAAATTTTTCATGTTGTCACAGTCAACTACGCATTACATTACCAAAAAGTTTTGATAGTTTGCCTAGCTACATAAACATCTGTTGTCATAGCAACCCATGGAGTTTTGCCCTGTTTTTGGTGTAAAATGTAAAAAATGCGATCGCGCGCTTGCTATTTGTGTCACAACGATGAGAATTAATTGCATCGCGCACCGCAATTCTCTTCTTTTCTTTCCTTCTTTCTTTCTTCTCCTTTTTTTTCTCTATTTGCAACAAACAATGCGTGTGTTTTCTAGCGAAATATGTGCTCGGCACGCCAAATTTGGTTTTACGATGATCGTAGTGCGCTGTTGCGGTGTGGTCGTCTTCGAATTCCCATCTGGCCGAAAACGATGTAAAATTGCGAGCATGGTGTTGTGTATGGATGTGTATATGTGTGGTAGTGTGTCGCCGGAGCAAGGACCTCGTATATAACATAACAACAACGGCGGCGGTGGCTGCTGCTGTTTCCAATGCTGCTGCCGATGCTGGAGCCGGGCGCTCGCCGCCGCCGCCGCCATAGCAACCATCCGGGCAGCACCACCTGACATTATCAATGATTGGCGTGTGCTATGTGTGTGTGTTTGCTACGAACTCTCTCTTTCTCTCTTTTGCCCCAACACAAACCAAATATTCAATCGGTCGAAGTTAGAAAAATTCACGCTTTTGTTTTATTTTTGACGTAGGTCGGTGAGAGATCTAAGCCTGTTGCCATAACAACCATAAAAATAGAATTCCATACATGCTATATAAGTAAAATATTGAAAAATTTGCTGGATGTTGCCATAGCAACAATAATACAACAAAAAAATTGAATNGAATCTGCGCCTTTTTTACATAAGTTAAATTCGCTGTTGTCATAACAATAAAACAACAAACAAATTCAATTCTGCGCATGCTATAACAAGGAAAAATTGAAATTATTATTTACGTAATTATTGCACGATTTGTGTGCAAAATGGAAATTGCACCGGCAAATCAACAACGAAACGAATAAAACGAAAATGGTCGAATGATTATTCTCTACGCCTACACGCTATCAATCGCAATGTAAAAATAAATATTATACACTACGCATTATTACCGGTATAAATGTTGCCGCAATCGTGCCATCATTAGAATGCAACAACAATCACAACGTACATATCGCCAATATGGCATGTAAATAGGCATAGCCATGAAAAAATGAAAATAGTCAAAATCAAGTAGCCGTTGTGCCAATTAAATATGTTGGATTCGAATCGGATGATGTAGATTGATTGTCATGTGTACATAATCAAGGCAGTCATGGATATACGTCCAACAATAAAAACAATGTCGTGTCAAAAGTTGGACGATTTTGATTTGAGTGATATGTCAAAATCAAGCAAACTATGGACGAACATAATGCAATATGGCATCTAATAAATCAACACTGTTAAATATCGCCAATATGGCATGTAAATAGCCAATAGCCATGAAAAAAATGAAAATAGTCATAATCAAGTAGACGTTGTGCCAATTAAACATGTTGGATTTAGATTGGTTGTTATATGAAGAATCAAGACAGTCATGGATATACGTCCAACAATAAAAGGAATATTGCGTCAAAAGTTGGACGATTTTGATTTGAGTGATATGTCAAAATCAAGAAAACTATGGACAAACATAATGCAATATGCCATCTAATAAATCAACACTTAAATATTATAGTGAAAATTAGTTTCTTGCAGCATTTCCCAAATCAAATTGATGTAAAGCCAAGAAGGCGCTGTTAGCTAAACAAATTAAAGTAAAAAAACTCAAATCGAGAGTAGTTGGCTATGAGAGTATCTGAAACAAAATTGAAGTGAACGGTACTCATTATATACACGACTGAGTAAAAGGAAAACAAAAGAAATAAATGGAAAATTTGACATTTGTGGAGCAGACAGCTAACTTTGAGCGCAATCCTCGTATTGAACATACGTCACACAACACCCGAAACAATCAAGAAGGTGCTGTTAGTTAAACATAACAAAAAAGTTGCTTGATTGGAGCTCTCGGTTGGCTAAGAATTCTCCGAGTCAAAATTGAAGTATAAACAAAACCCAAAAATCAAGAAAGCGCTGTTTAATAAATAAAACAAAACAAAACAAAATTCATTGAATCGAGTTGGCTATCCTATATGAATTATCCGAAACAAAATTGAAGTGGCTACGAGTGAGTATAAACAAACAAAAAGAAAAAAGAAAATGAAATAAATGAAAAATTGTTTTGCGTGTGAGTCATACCCGATACATACATCAGCGAAAGTGATTTTCTTTCGCGTTTCGAGCGCGCGCGCTCGCGGTGAATGTTGTTGCCTGTTGGTTCTTATGTATTACTTCCTGCACTCGGCCGCGAAACACATGCAGTTGGCCAATCGATGATTAATAAGCAATTAGCGTATATAAAATACGATTTGCATTCGAATAATAATTCTATTGCTGCTGCTGCATTCCTAGCATAGGCTATGAAAAAAAAAAAATTTGTGTAGTTCGGTGGCGACGCACGCGATATTCATCAACACAGACATTCGACAAAGGGAAATACGAATAATGCTCTAGTATTGGTAGTGGTAATAACCACTACCGGGGGGGAAGGTAAATGCAAGAAATAACATATAGTATATATAAAAAAAGGGGTGAAGTTGCTGGCTGCCGGTTAGGGGCGACACGTCGGCGCCGTCTACACCACCACTACACAAACTTACTGCACACGGTAATGTCTCGTTAGCGCGCGACCGACGCACGTAATAACAATCTTCGAAAAATTATCGAGCGCCCCCACGCCCGCAATCAACATACATCGAGCTCTTTGTTTTGTATACACACACACACACGTCGATATTTTAAGAATTTCTATTTCGATTGCGCGAAACGAAAATAGCCCCCTTTTGTATATGTATAATGGATGTGTTGGTTGGTTGGGTGTTGATGATTGCCCGGCGGCCCCCGTTCGTCAACACGGCTTGCATTATATATATAGTATATAGTTAGCTGATTATTCATTGTACGTGCAACATATGTTGCATAATTTTTTTTCTCTTCTTTTTAAATCATTTGTCAACACGTCAAAAATAACTGATCGATAAGAATAAAAATACATTTTGTTTTTTAAAACAAGCGATGTAGAAACAAAATTATGCGATTTGATTGGATGTTGTAGATTAATTTTATTTAAATTAAAGTGTGCTATATGCAACTTTAGAGATTCATGTTTACATGCAATATATATTGCATAACTCTCTCAAAAGTTATGCTTTTTGCAATGTTTTTTAAATACAAAATATATGAAAATACAAAAAAATAATTGCAATGCCTTGAGTGACGCAAAATCTAAATTTGAGTGTACCATGCAACTTATTTGCAATTTTTAAATGCAAAATCATGTTTTCTTATTATAATTGCAATTTATAACCATTTTCAGTTACAATAAGAATAAAATACAACGTAGGTTGTGTCTGATTGACGTTTAGTGACGTATAAAAATAATTTAAGCGTTGTGATTGGTTGATATAACAAAAGGTTAACTTTAAATCAAAGTGTACCTTGAATACTTAGACATACGTTTTAAATTTTCAATGCTACATCTTATTTTTCTTTTTAAATTTGAAATTTATGACAAAAATCATGTTTTCTCTAAGTTATGTGGATGAATGACGTCAGTAAAGTATCAAAAAACAATTTGAGCGATCTGATTAGTTTCGTGGTTTTTCTTTATCAATTCACAATTTATGACAAATTAATTTAATAAATAAATTTAATTGAAATATTTAAATTATCAACGTAGGTCGTGTACGAATGACGTTAGTTATTTATTGGCATGTCAAAAATTTCGGTTCGGTTCACATGATTTTCATTCTTTCTTTTATTATAATAATTTATCTAGCCAGCTATAATATATTAGAATTATCAACGTAGGTCGTGTACTACGAATAATACTACTTGTTGTCATGGCGACAAGACAAAATTTCGCCGGCTTACATGATTTGATGTTTTTTTTTTGTTTGTTAGTCTCTCACTATTGTATTGTATTGTATAATTTATCTAGTCAGCCATGAGGCGAAGCAATGATGATAATGCGTCTATTATTAATCGCACATCCGTCGTCGTTCGTCGACTGTCTTATCGCCACACAGACACACACACACAAAACTTTTCAGGCCGCATTACAACATTCCTTTTTCTTTTCGACAACTATTAGAAGGAAATCGACTTGGTCGGGCACGTTTTTCGTCCAAGAACGCTCGGCCAAGCTGGAACCTATAACGGCGGCACGTCGTACGGACACGTACGCCGGAAGGAAGTGATTTGCAAGTGAAATAAATAAAATGTCTTCGTCGTCGGTCGTAGTCGATGAAATGTAATGATGCATTCCACGCGGTCGGTTTGCGCTTGAATGTTTGTTTGTTCAAGTGCAAGGCCTGGTCTAGTAGTAGTAGTAGTAGGCAACCCAATCAACACCAACAAAAAATACATTATTTGCAGCAAAGCCTACTAATTGTTACTAATTCATTGATACGTAGGCAATTCAATCAACACAATATGTACTTACAAAGTTACCAAAAATGCAATTTTAATTTTAGTCGAATTTTTTTATTTTCCAAACGATTTTTATTCAAATGCTCTAAATTCTGAGAAATATTGTTTAAAAAAAATACAAAATTACAAATTCGTTAATATACAACATAGATTTAATAAGTTGTCAAAAGTGCAATTTTTTCATCATTTGTTATCATTTTCTAAGTGATTTTCATTTCAATATTTAAAATTTTAAGAAATTTTACTTAAATTCTACAAAAATTACAAAGCGTGTTTCATTCGTATGTAGGCAACCCAACCAACAAACAAAAAACAAGCATGCTCTTATTTACATCAAAGCCTACTAATTCATTAGTATGTATGCAACCCAATCAACACAAAACATAAAACGATTAAATTTTTATTAGTTTTTTCTATTTTCAAAGCGATTTTGAATACTATTTTGAGGCGTACTAATTCATTGATACGTAAATACAACTGAATCGACAGAAAACGTACAATTATCGTATTGGCGATCATCCAACAGCAACAAAACACCAACACCACTAATTTATTGCATTGTACGAGAGCGGGCCGGCGGTTCCGTGCGCGCTTAACCCAATTTTCAATTAAGTGCACGATCCTTTTAATACTTACTATACACACGTTTATAAATAAACACCATGTTTGCTTACATACATACATACATATTTTCATGCGTGTGTGTGTGTGTTGTGTTTGTTGCCGCTGCTGACATTCAACACCACACTCGCTATTTTCAGCGCTATATTCAATGTGAATAACATACTGTTGCCATGGCGAAGTATGGAGTAGAATTTGAATCGCGGAATATGATTGGGACCCGGGCCATTGAATGAATATAGAAATCGATGCTAATGACATCTATCTATCGATTTGTGTATTAGGCTAGTCTGATAGTGATCTGATGGATGGCGCGTCCATTATATATGTATAAATATATGTGTGTTGCCTGATTTATAATAATATATTTTCAAGTGGTCAAAAATCATTTCGGATGTTGCTGTTTGTAAATCCTAAAAGAAGAAGGGCCATGTGCTGCTGCGTGGTTTTGCGCAATGTAAACTATTTCCATGAATTATGTATCTATCCACTCACCTTGACGTCGCTCTACAAGACGTTTTGCGTTTGTTTTTTTTCGATAAATACGCGTAACATGATACATATTGCGATAGATAAACGTGGTCGCATTACGAATGTTGATAGCCACGGTGCATTTGAACTACTCAGCTATACAAATCCATAAAAAGTCCATGCCAGCAAGAATTTATATTGTACATATATTAAATGAATGTGGCATGATGACTTTGTTGTTGAGAGAGACTTAATTCATTTGAGTCAATTGTTTCGGCATGTCAACACACATAAAAAGCAAATAGAATTTGAACTACTAATTAATTAATGTAAACTCAGATGTGCGGTATGTTATTAATTGCTTTTTTTCATGCCATGCGTTAAGTAATTGAACATGTAATTTACACTACATGTTTTAATTTCCAAGAAAAACTTGTATGTTCATTTGAACTACTTCGATTAATATCATAATGTCATTTTAATTAATAGATTGTTGCTAATGGAATTCTGAACGATTTACAATAAATATTTACTTGATTTCAAGCGTTTTTATTTGAACTACTACTGATAACCCGAGATTCTAAGAGGAGTTTTGGGAAACGCGAATCTTGGTTTGTCGATCGTCGATCGTGTTGTGTATGTGTGTGTGCGAGTGTGTGGTGTGGCGCGAGGTCGTTCGCCTTAAGCAGCGGCAGCAGCAGCAGCAGCGCCCGAGAGAGCCGGAAGCGGCAACATTAGATAGACGGCGCGCCCCGGCCCGAGCGCGAAAAATTCGCACACTAACACTGTGCAAAAATCACGATTAATTCCCACGGTCGACAAAACATAATAGAAGCGTGCTTTATAGTAGGCAACCGCATATACAATTTACTGTTACAATCAATAGTATTCGCAACTTTTATGTTAGACAACCAGACGTACACAATACATCGTTGCAATCAGCCGTATAGTTTATTATTACATAAAGTTCAGCTAACTATTTGCACTCCTTCACTTCTTGGTGTCGCAGGTGCGCTTCATGGTAGGCAACCATACATACACCACCAGTACATTAAAAATTAACATTGATTTAGAATTTAAAAATTAATTCACGTTGTAAAATATAATGCTCGTATACATATAATAATAATAATAATACAAGTGCACTTCGTGATAGGCAACTATATATACACTACAATTAAGAGTAGCTTAATTACTCGTTTGTCGAAGTTACAATACGCTAAAAATTCGCCCCTTTTATAATAAAGATGCGAAATTAATTCATCCTGTATAAAAATAATGTATTATACAACATTTCTATATAATACAAGTGTACTTCATTCACGATAGGCAACCTTACATACACCACAAGTACAAGGTAGACGTAAATCGTTTTTTTAACATTGATTTAGAATTCAAAAATTAATTCTCGTTGTAAAACATAATACTCGTATACATATAATAATAATAATAATAATAATAATACAAGTGCACTTCGTGGTAGGCAACTATATATGCAATACAATCAAGAGTAGCGTAATTACGCGTTTGTCGAAGTTACAATACGCTAAAAATTCGCCCCTTTTATAATGATCCGAAATATGAAAATAATGTATTATACAACATTTCTATAAAATACAAGTGTACTTAATTCATGGTAGGCAACCAATCATACACTACACGCCGTTATAATCAACAGAATATTATGTATCGCTTATATATTATACAGTAGCTTATTCGACGTTAATCGTTCGTCGAAGTTATAAGTATAATAATAATAATAATAATACGAGGGGACGGACCTTACCCTTAGTGTGTGTGTTGTTCCAGCGCGCACGGCTAGAATTTCACCACCACCACCTTTTTTTGTTTCCTCTTTCGCATTCTATGTGTGTTCGATTTATTTAAATGCACCCTAGAAAATATAACGACTAGAAGGAGGAGCAGAAAAAGGGAACGAGACTGAGTAACAATTACCGCCAAAAGGTTATCGACTTTTATCTCTCTGCCTTTGCGCAACAAAAATAACAAGAGCGAAGCGCGAAAATAAAACAAAAAAAACAAAATTGATAAAAATTGTGTATTTGTATGTATGTGTATTTATGCGCCACCGAAATGATGTTGTTGATGATGATGACATCATTTCCTACTAGTCTATAGAGGAACGAACTATACTGACTGGCGTTTCTCGCGCGACAGATGTTCCAATAAAAACCGATATCGTCAACAACAACAACAAGCTAATTTAATTAATTAATTGCCCCCCGTCTCCATACTAGATATATGTGTGCATGTTGAGTCATCATCATTGGCGGGGCGCGTTGCCCGCATATCATATCGTCACCAACCCTCTACTGGCTCATAACTGACACGAAATTGATGTATTATAACAACTAGTTACCCGAATTTTGTACAGTGTGTTTCATTCAACGGTATACATATAGTATATAGAAAGATACAATCTATTTATTTGTAATTTCAGCACCTATGTATCAAAAAGTACATTTTAGCGCACAATAGCAAATTTTTTAATTTTAGTGCGCTAAATTATTGTTTTAGCATCACAATGCTGCTTAAACATTGAATTTTTTTGATGAATGTATCTTTGGCTGCTACAGGAGGGGAATTTTTGTAGATTTTCTTTGATTTTTTTTATTTTTTGTTATTTTCCATCAAATTCTTTATCGAACTTCACTGTTACTGATCGAAAATCAGGAAAAATTGCATTCTCTTCGTTTTTCGAACAGTTTTGATGAAAATCGTTTAATATTTTGATAGAAAATGTCGAAAATTAGAAGAAAATCGCACACGCAAAGAAAAATCCATCAAAATTATTGAATTTTTGAGCAATATGGTAATTTGACGCACTAAAAATCAAAATTTGCTAATTTACAATCAAATTTATGGCTTAAGAGCGCTAAAATATACTTTTTGGCACGCCGAAATTATGTGCAATAAATTTTGTATGGGGATTTCTTATTTTTTTAACGAAAATCTTTAAAAATTGGAAAATCTGTCAAAAACTTACTTCCTCTCTACGTAAAAAAGAAAAATCACCCTATACAAAATTGAATATTTAAGAATCTCGAGGAGATAATAAAAAATAACTTTTATATAGGTTATATTTTTCCTATAGAAATATGTAACGCACTGTATATGTATATCTAAACATACACATAATACCTATCTAGGAATATATCGCTTTTTTGGCACCCCCCTGGCATACATTCGCGCGCGCTCTGGCTGTTGTTGGCTGCTGATCAATATTCGACGCTCTCTCCCTGGCCTGCTGCGTTGGTGGTGGCAGGCAGGCAAGCAAGCGCACCATTCACCCCCGCGCGCGTCCCCGCCCGTGTCGAACGTCTGGCGAGTTGCTATGGCAACGACGCCGGCGAGTCCCTTCACCCCTATATATGTATATACATATATATTTGAAAGCCGGCCGGTCATGATGTCGTTCTTCGTATCTACACCACTATTCGCATCGCTTTTGTTTTCATCATTTTTTGTTTTATTATTTTCACAGCCTACGCGTCCGATTTTCCAGCTGATCGGGCTTATGATGATGATGATGATGCTGATGGTGATGAGGTGCGATGCGCGTCGATGTATTAACGAACTATAGGCGTGCCCTTATTCCCCTTCATTATTGCTATTTAAGCGCAAAATTATTGTATGTATGTTTGTAGTATGCAACCGTATATCGACATTTTTGGCCTACATTTATCTATGCAACCAGTCATGCATAATTTTATTGGCTTGTGTCCCCTATTATATTTAAAAAAAACAATAAAAATCGAATAAATACAGTGTTGCTAGATTGTATGCAACCATACACACACACACACACACACACACACACACACACCAAGTGCATTTGACCTACTACAACATTGCTAAGTAATTTTCGTGCAATTCTCATTAAGATTTGTTAAATTTATGTAAAGTGTTGTTATATTGTATTCAACCACATATACACCAAACGTATTCTCATTAAAATTTCCCAAATATTTATGCAGTCATCCATAATTTTAAAGGCGTGTGCGCCCCCATTATTATCATTAAAACAATAAAATGTGTTATTGTTACATTACATGCCACCACATATACCAAGTGCATTTTTGGCCTACTTTACAATTGCAACGCCGCGCAACATATGCAACCAATTATGATTAGTTTTATAGGCGTGCCCCCGATTAAAATGATTAAAGCTATAAAAATGGAATAAATACATTTGTTGTATTGTATGCAACCATATATACGCTAAGTGCATTTTGACCTACTTCAACACATTTATATACTTCATGATATGATAAGTGATTTTCGTGCAATTTTTCATTAACATTTTTTTATTACATTTATATTGTCGTGCATAATGTTATAACAGGCGTGCTACGATTAAACAATAAAACTCGAATTAACACATAAACGCGAAATATGGTATGTAACCATATATACATCAAGTGCAATTTTGACCTATTTCATTATTTCTAATTGATTTTCGTGTAATTTTTGTTATAATTTTTTAAATATATGTATTTTTTAATTTAATTTACGAAAAACAATTGGAAATCTGTAATAGAATAGAAAAGTTAAATTAAAAACGATAAATTTATTTAAAAAAGTGCAACTTTTTATCAAACTCTTAGATTTTACATCTTCCGACAAGTTTACATTAATATGATTAAATTTTATAACAAATCTTACTAAAATATGCGTATTTCTATATATTAACTAGTATGCAACCATACATACACTCTATTGAACTACTTTGAATAATATCCATTAAATTAATCTATTTTTGCATCTTTTTGCAGAATGTTGATCATAAGATGAAGTTCCGCTCCAAAAAGGGCCAGCTCCCATTCATCGAACTGAACGGCGAAGAGATCGCCGACAGTCAGATCATCGTCAAGGAGCTATCGCAACGGTTCGAAAACGATTTAGATGCGGCACTGAGCGCCGAACAGCGTAACGTCGCACATGCGACGATTTCGATGATCGAAAACCATCTCGTGTGGGTGATAATGTGGTGGCGCACAAAGTACCCCGATCAGGTGTTGAAAGGGTACAAGGTGAATTTGCAGCATGCGCTCGGCTCCAAGCTGCCGAACGGCATCCTCAACTTCTTCTTCAAATTCGCGTTCGGACGCAAGGTAAATAATGCGAGTGACTAATTTTGTGACTAATCCTAGCATGTGTATAGATAGTGGGTAGACGAGTTTGTGCTAACACCGTAATATTAGCAATATGCATGATCCTAAATTTCTATTCCTAAATGTTTATTTTCAATTCTCATCCATTTTTCCCTTTATAAATACATTTCCGAACTATTTATCGCATCCCTAATGATTACAATTTTACTTTTTCCTCTCAATACCAATTGGGATTCACTGGGAACTCAAAATTATAATCTTATCCTGTCAGGAATAGCTGATTTCAGTACTAGAATTCCATCTTCCGCCAACACTAATTATTGGTTTATAGTACCTATGGGACTCACTGGGATCTTAAAATTATAATCGTGCCTTGTCAGGACTAGAATTTCATTTCTTTCCAAAACCAATTTTTAGATCCCATAGTACCTAAGGGACTCACTGGGATGGCTGATTTCAAGACTAGAATTCCATTTCCTCCCAATACCAAATATTGGCTCTCATGGTGTTGACATGGGGCACACTGGGATCCCAAAATTTACTCTCACAATTCCATGGGATTCCCATATACTTAGTGATTCCATCCACTACTGCTCAGCTACAATTTTCGAGAGGATTTCCTACAAAGCTAAGCGAACCCAAATTCCAATCAATTTCATCCCATCTAAATAAGTTCTATTGGAGCCCTGGAAATCATCTCCCATTCCAGTGAATTCCCTAGGTTTCCTCAAAATTACATTCCATCTAAGTGATTACCTCCTAATCTGCACATCTTTAACACCCCCGTAACCCTTTTGTTTCGTGGCTAATCGCATGCGTTTTTGCAGCAATCCATCCAATCGCCTTCTCTCTCGCTCTTTCCACTTTATTTTGTGTTTTTATGTAAATTTTTAATTAGTTATTGACGCTTTAGTGGTTCCAGGGAGCAAAGAAGGTGAAAGCGCAAGGCATGGGCGTCCACTCGGCGGATGAGATCACCGACTTCGGCCAGTCCGATTTGAAGGTGCTCTCCGAGATGCTCGCCGATAAGCCGTTCTTTTTCGGTGACGATCCCACATCTGTAAGTCATCATCGAAACCAGCCAAATCAAATCGCAAAATGATCTCAAATTTTGTTGTTTTTTCTTCCATAGTTGGACGTGGTGGCGTTCGCCAATCTCGCCCAAATCTACTTCATCGACAAGGAGGTGAGCTATGCGCTGCGCGACTTCATGACGGAACACTGCGCGAACCTCGTCGGCCTCGTCAACCGCATGAAGGAGCGCTGCTTCCCCGACTGGGACGACATCTGTGCCAATCTCGACCTCAATGCCCATCTGCCGAAACCGGCGCCCGAAGAGACCAAGGACAAGGAGGGTACGAAGGACGAGAAGGAGGGCGACAAGGAAAAGGAGCCGGAGGATAAGGATATTGAAAAAGAAAAGGTTAATATTACCTAAATTCGCTTTTGACAGATATTGCCCTTATTATTAAAGATATCAACTTCATTCAAAAAATCAAAATAACGTTAAATATCATACGCAAGCTGCTACAAAGAATTTTTTTGAAAAATCATCTTTTTAACACCATAATTAGCATGAAAAAAAATGCTGATATTTTACATGCTATTTTTCAACTGTTTATTTAAACTTTCTCCAAAAAAATTCTTTGTAGCAGTCTTCGTATGATATTTAAGTTTATTTTGTTTTTGTAATGAAGTTGATATCTTTAATAATAAGGACAAAATGTGGCAAATTATATATTTTTGCTTGTCATCATTTGAACTACTCATCAATAATATTCAATTGCTTGTGCTTTTTAGGCTGACGAGAAGGAGAAGGAGAAGGGCACGGAGGAGAACAAAGAGAAGGAGACGAAATGAACAGCAACACAACCAGAACAAGTGCGGATTTAATGCCCACTGCCCAGTCAACCCAAAAAAACAACAACAACATAACAAAATGAACGCCCCCTCATACCCTTAACACTTAATCCACACGCATATACTTACCCTGCAATCCTCCTTACATTTCCTACCTACCCATCTATCCCATTCCTTAAATAATTTCGTTTTTATACTCTAACCCATGTGCAAACAAGTTAGTTTTTAAGAAACAAGAAAAAACAAAAAAATGCGGGAGATTTTTTGCCGCATTTATACATACAATTATATAAAATATATTTAATCACAATTTTATAAAAATAATTGGAATTTATACTCTCATCAACGATATAATTTATGTAGCTTTTTTTATAAGAATTGATAATTACATGAAACAAAAAAAATCACACAAAAAAACATTTATAATATTAATAATAATAATAACATTATTAAAGGACAGTTTTATTAAAAAAAAAGAAAAAAGAAAAATTCATACAGTCTTATATTCATTGCTAGTTAAAAAACATTAAGGATGATGATATATATGACAAGAAACAAAAGATTTGTTTGTATAAAAAAGTATGATATGAATATGAATCTAGCTAGGTTTTTTTATTATTGTAATAAGCAGAAAAAGTAAAAATTGTATGTCTGAACAAAAAAAAATAAAATAAAACGTAATTTCTGGTCCAGACATGTATAGCACCCCTATATACGCACCACCATACGTGTATACCGTGCCATAATGTCTGACCCTTGTCCATGTTAGTGCAGTTTCTATGTACGATTGATTAAATAAAATTTAAAAAAATAATGCAAATTCACCTCATCATTGTTATGATGACGATGATGGGGTGAAGAAAACGTAAAAAAGGCAAAAAAATAAAACAAAAAAATAATGACTCGTATAACCCAGTAGCGCATTTCTTCATTAAAAAAAGTATAATTATATTCATTCCACATTTTTAAACATTGCATCACAAGGAAAAAAATTAAGAATAGCTTAACCAGTGTCTATTGTAGATTTTTTATTTTTTTGTATTTTTTAAAAACAATATTTTATAATTATATATATATAAATATTATATGTATTAAATAAGTATATTATTTTCGTTTTTTGTTTCTCGATGATGATTATTTTTTTTTTGGAAAGAATGAAAAAAACAAAGCAAAACAAAAGAAGAACAAAAAACCATTTCTCGTGCTCTTTTATATTATTTTTGTGTAAATTGGTTAAATTAACATGTTATTGTCTCTATATATATTAAATAATAACGCTCAATAGATTGACTAGCATGTGTTGAGATGGATTGACAAAAAATAAACAACATATACGACAACAACAAAGTAATTGATGAAAAAAATTATGTTTAGATTTTTTAATTAATTAAGAATTATTTGACTACAACTGTGTTGTATGCTATTTACATTTAAATAAATAAATTGGTATTTTATTTCAAAAAAAAAACAACAAGAGAAGAGTACACAACACTACTCTCGCTTTGCTTTTTTTGTCTAAAACAAATCATGTCTCGTATTGCCAGATGATGCGTAATGTTATTCGAAAGGGAACAACGTAAATAAATGATTTAAAAACATTGCACGTTTAGTTTCTGTGCTTTAAAGAAGCAATGGGAATTAAAAAAAACTAGTCTCTTCTCGCCGCTCTTATTTTGTGATATTCGCTTGAATTGCCAAATTCATAATATTATTCGGATGGGAACAACGTAAATAAATTATTGCACGATTAATTCTGTTTCAAAAACAAAAATATCAGAATTTAATTAAACTAGTTGACAGTAGTTCGTTTGTATTTTGCCTAAAATAATGTTA
Source organism: Adinopsis sp. GC000173 (assembly GCA_030264715.1). NCBI lineage: Eukaryota > Metazoa > Arthropoda > Insecta > Coleoptera > Staphylinidae > Adinopsis > Adinopsis sp. GC000173. The sequence continues at coordinate 19,641 of JARJDW010020051.1, forward strand.
TTCGCACAAATTCGTGCAATGATTCAAATGGGAACAGCGCAAATAATTTATTTAAAATTACACATTTAGTTTCTAGGCTTTAAATCAAAGAAAATGGGAAAATTAAAAAACTAGTTGACAGTAGTTCGGTTATCTTTGTCTAAAATCCCTAAAATCAGGTGTCACTTTCTCGCAACATCGAATTCATAATGTTCTTTTGAATAAAGCAGCCTAAATGAATGATTTAAAACATTGCACATTCATATTTTATGCTTTAAATTTAAGAAAAGTGAGGACTTGCAAAATTAATTGACAGTAGTTCATTTATGTAGTTCATATTGAACGTTATAATAAATAATAGAAAATTTACATTTTAATCAATAAAAAACGCTACAATTCAATTAATTATGCATTAAATTTCTTTGCATTAATCATTTTATGTAATAGATACTACAATTTACTCTTTATAGCAAATTTTAGTTCAAATAAAACGTCATACAATTTTAGGAAAAAATACCCAATATTTACTTTTGTCAATACACAACATTCTAATTCAATTATTTATCTATTAATTTGCTATAAATTGATAATTTACTGCAAGAAAAGCTACAATCTACTCCCGATACGTATGTGTATCTGTCATTTGACATGGTGACAAAGTGAAAATCACCAAACGCAGCAGCACTCAAAGTCGGTCGGTGTGGAACTTAATGGTGTGTGGTGTGAATGCCGACGACGAGCCAAATAATCGCTGCTGATACGAAAAGGCATGTGCGTACGCGATGCGTAACATAGCCAAGCCGACATCCTAGTTCCTAAAGCGACGTGGTGGCTGGCGATACGACGACGATGGCCGGCAATTTTTGGCAGAGCTCACATCAGTACGTTCTTGGTTTCATAATGAATCGTCCGTTCGCATATCTAGGTTATTAATTTCTTGTTGCAGCCAGCAGTGGATATTGGACAAACAGGACCTGATACGCGAACGCCAGCATGACCTGTCGATACTCAGCGAGGAGGAGTACCAGAAGATATTCATATTCTTTTCAAGCGGTAATAAACAAATAGTGTACGATTTTAATAGACAATAGTAATAAGTGGTGGTAAATTTGTAGTGATCCAAACGCTCGGCGAGCAATTGAAGCTGCGCCAGCAGGTGATAGCGACCGCCACCGTTTATTTTAAGCGATTCTACGCCCGCAACTCGTTGAAATGCATCGATCCGCTGCTGCTCGCCCCCACATGCATCTTTCTAGCCTCGAAGGTGGAGGAGTTCGGCGTTATATCAAATTCAAGACTGATTACGACTTGTCAAACTGTGGGTGCGTATACACACATTTCTACAAGTGTTTGGATGAAGTATTTAAACGACCTAACAGTTTTCCCATCATAATCTTTTTGAACATGTGATAGAAATCCAGATTTGTGAACAGACAATTTCGGATTTTGCACAGACCTGCAGCTTGCTAAGAACGTTTCCCCTTCTTTTCCAAGAGCAAGCATTACTTTTGCGGAAGTAGAGTAACATTCGGGATTCTCATGAAAAGTTTTTTGTAATAACTGGGTTCTGTAGGTGTTCATTGAGCTCAGCACTGATTTTTAGGAGCTGTGGTCCTGCAATCAATTCCAACAATGCAAGTTAAAATCTCTCTCATACAATTTTGATTGGTTAAGGACGTTTTTTCTTCTCTTTCAAAAGCAGTCCTTACTATTGAGTCAGTGCCTCTTGAAACGTCAAGTATTCGGGATCCAGATAAACAATTTTTGTGGAAACTGGGTTCTGCATGCGTTCATTAAGATCTGCAATGATCTTCGGAGCCTTGGCCTTGTTATTCTCCCAAACAATTCGACTTTTCCTTAGCTATCAGAAGCAATTATTACTTTTGAGACATTTCCCCTTTCAACACCAAGTATTTGGGCAGTTTCTTTGAAAATCCAAAATATTTGATATTTTTATAAGGTTATAACCACTTTTTTAAAATTTCAAACAATTATTTTAAATAAGAGGAACAATAAACTAAAAAATATTAAAATATGCCAAGCTTTGATTGTTGATAACATACATGTTCAAGGATTATGATGCGAAAATTTTAGGTGTTTCCATTATTTTGTCTCTACCAACCACTATTATTAGTATTAATTTAATATGATGTGTAATTTTGTTGCAGTAAAAAACAAATTTTCATACGCGTATAGTCAAGAATTTCCGTATCGCACCAATCACATTCTCGAATGCGAATTCTACCTCCTCGAAAATCTCGACTGCTGCCTGATCGTCTACCAGCCGTACCGGCCGCTCCTGCAACTCGTTCAGGATATGGGCCACGAGGAGCAGCTGCTGACGCTCGCCTGGCGCATCGTCAACGATTCCCTACGCACCGACGTGTGCCTACTCTACCCGCCATACCAGATCGCCATCGGCTGCTTGCAAATCGCGTGCGTCATCCTGCAGAAGGACCACAAGTCGTGGTTCGCTGAGCTCAATGTCGACATCGAGAAAATACAGGAGATCGCACGCTATGTCATCAATCTGTTTGAGCTGTGGAAGCAGTACGATGAGAAGAAGGAGATTAGGGATCTGCTCGCCAAGATGCCGAAACCGAAACCGGCGCCGCAACGATAGATTCACCTTTATATATATATATATATATTTACACACACTCCAAAATTTCCATTCAATTCTAGTTTTCTAAGTTTAATTTCTAAGTGAGTACAACGTTCGCAATTTAATCCAAGCGTCTTTTTCCTTCATTCTTATTTTTTATTTATAATTTATATTGATACGATGATAAAGAAAGAAAAATACAATCATTTTTGGAATACCTCCTATACTCATTTATTGCTGCTCTTCTGCGGTAGTAAATTATGTCTGCGCATATTGCTCAGCACCCCATCCAAGCTGGTCGTTTTCTTTTTAGCGCTGCCACGGAGCGCCTCCTCGCCGTCCTTTCGAATTTTCAACTTTGGCGAGCTCAGCTCATCCATAAAATCGAAGTCATCCTGTGTGTCAACGCTGCACATCAAAAGGAAATTTTAACATTAGTTTGCAAAACATATATATTGTATTTTATACGTTTCTATCTGTTTGTGCTCCTCGATGTTCTCCTTGACTTTGGGCGAGGGCGCCCGATAACCGGGACTCTTCCAAATCAGCTCCGGCAGCTCGTCCTTGTCGAGGATGTTGTACAAGCGTACGATTTCGTTGGGCGGTGGCTCCCAATGCTGCTTGCCCCTTATCTCATCGTCGGAACACTCAACGGTAAAGTCGTCGTCCATTGCAATTCCATTTAAAGCAGTGATTTGAGAAGATTCTTGCGCATAACTTTGTTGTTGTTAACCTAACCTACAAAGTTGTATACTATGCGCCTGAAATATATGCAACTTTAATTGCACATTTAATAAATTTCTAGCTAAATCAAATTTAATATTTACAATTTTACGTGTTTATAATTAAAAATATTTTGTAATTGTATTAATTACATAATTATAATAAAACTAATAGACTTCTATATGAAATTAAATTTAAGTTTAGCTACCTGTCTATAGATGTCGCTGTATAATTTGTTTGCGCATTTAATTTAAATGTGATAATTTGCAAAACTTTATCAGGCAATTTTTACAAGAAATAGTAATGAAGAATATTCCTCCTCGTTTAGTTTTTGGTGTAAAACAGAATAATATAGGTAAGAAAATAACCAATTTCTATTTTGAAACAATTAATTATTTAATATTGCTATTTTTCACATACAAGACAATAATATTCAATAAATATTCATCTTAAATGATAAAACGATAGCAGCGTGCACAACGTAAACAATTAATTCGTATAATAATATAATTAAAAATTAAAAACAATAATCGTATTTAAAAAAATATCGAAGAAAAATATTTCTTCCAATTTGTTTCATAGTTTTTTTTTATATTTTTATAAGTTATTTACAATCTGAGATTTTCACATTTTTTATTTTTTTAATATATTATTCATAAAATTTCATCATATAATTTGGTATAAACATTATATTCATATACAAAATAAATAAATCATCGATCGAAAGCGCTTGGGAACAAAAGTTAGGTTAGATTTTGACAATTCATTTGTATATATAGATTTTCTTTTCTTGTTGGTAGGGTATTTATTCACATTCAGGTAATAATGCTTTTTTTGGTAGTTTGTACTAGCGAAAACGTTAACATCAATCAATAATAATATAATGGAAATAAAAAGTTATGTATTAGGCGCATAAAATTGGGCGAAATCATCGAGATGATGTTGGAATCGTATTTAATCCAAAGCTGGCGGTTGTTCTACTGACTGATCGCCTCGGACCTCGGGTGTTAAAATATATAAATATGATGGTGTTTTGGTTTGTTTGATGTGTCAAAAAATCAAGTTAAATATCATCCCAACATATGAAGAAGAGTTCTTATTTGTTATATACTCAAATCTACGGTGCTTTTTTTTTGTCTCATACCTCATCAACGAAATGTTATATCTCTCATCATGTACTAAAATTACACGTAAGTATTTTCATAAGAATTTATATTAGCAATTTACGAAAAAATAGAACTTGAGAAGCGATGGCTGCCGTTTTTTTTCTTTCTTTATACGTATGTATTTATATAATAATATAATTAATTTTTTACTTTTTTTTTTTGGTTTTAGTTTAAATTGTGTTGTTGTGTTGTTGTGTACTTTTTTATTATTTGCCGTGTATATTTTTTCTCTGTATACGAATTTCGCACTTATTTTTCTTTTTCACATCAGCCAAGAGTTGGCAGTGTTCAACAATTTAATTATTAATGATAGTTACTTGGTTTATCGTCTATGCATTAAATATATATTTATTTTTATATCGTTACAGCCTATGATCTGGGTATTTTATTACAAAAACAACGAAATTGGCAGGATATTCACGAAATCAACATGTTGTGTGTGTGAATGGGGAAAACGGAAAATTCGAACGCTTCGTGTTTCATCGCTACGCACATACATTCTCTCCCCCACCGTTCGTCGTCATTCGAAAACGCAATGGGGTTTTTCTTAATAGTATATGGTACTACATGTTAAGATAATTTCCTGGTCGCAAACTAATATGGAGTGGTGTACGATTGGTGTTTCAATTGTAGTCTATTTATAGACGTGCTTCATGCTGTAATAAGATTGGGGCATTTAACGCTATGGTTTTTAGGATGGAACACCATGTTTGATATATGCCACGATTAAGAAGAAAAAATTTCTAATTTCATAGGATTAATATTTGAGTTACAGCCCTTATTTTGGAGATGGTTTTTCCGATGGATGTGTATATAGCACCGTAAAATAGTTTCTCAAATTGTCATCGATGCACAAATTTACAAGTAAAGCCCATTTTGCTTGTTTTAATAGGAATAAACAAAATAAGAAAAACTAATAGGTACCTAGAAGATTCCACAAAGAATTGAATAAGTAATCAATGCAAAAGTGTACATTTGGATTGAATAAATATTAATTATTTGCGGATATTATTCCATGATCCTTTAAGACTTCCTCTGAATCAAGTTTGAAGAACCATGGCTGTTTTTTGACGGACAAAACTGTCATCTTAGCCAACAAGTAGCTGGATAGCTGCCGGCACTCAACATTTGTAGGAGTAAAATGGGGCACATATGAACGTTGGAATAGATATGGACATTGGCATTTTTTAGGTTGTTTGCAGTAGTACCAGAACCACTGAAACCACACGAATTGAAAAGAAACATTAAAGTTTTTGGAATTGTCCACATGTGCGCCTCCCTTCACCTCTACTATTGATGAACTAAAGCACTGAAACTACTGAGCGTAGTGGATATTTCTCCATCGTTTCAAAATGGGCTGTAGTTTGAACACTAATCTCTAAAATTTTTAATTTCGTTTTTTTAATCTGTTATATGATGGTTTTATCTGGGTCGTAGTGTGACATACACTATTTCATATTTACACCTCAATATCTGTTTGAAACCCGATAGTTGTCTCAACATGTAGTATGTATAGAAAGTAGTGTTTGTCGCGCGTTCGTGTCGAAAACGAAAAGCAAGAAGAAATCAATCATATCAGCCGATTATAATTAATTTACAATTATATTTTTAATAGTTATGTACTTATTTTTTCTTTCAGCAACTAATCGAATATTTATTATTATCTTTCACCAGGAATAATACGTTGTTCCGTCCGATCTAGAAAAACAAAGCGTTTAATATTTGTTGTTGATGTTGTTGTTGTTATTGTTGTTGGTTTCATGAATTGGAGGCGTCGAAATCATAGTCTATATTTTTTTATCAACTAATTAACTAGGTAACTTTATCTCTTTTTTTTGGTTTTCTCATTAAAGTTTTTTAAATAATAGGGTTGTGGGTGGTAAACTCAAAATGCACGGAATGATTATCATCATTAAAAGAATTTGTATTGCGTATACAAAAAGCATGTGTTTTTTGATAGATATATCTTCATTCCCAATCGTAATTTTGCATTAGTTTGGAATTAGTCCGATTGCGAATCGAATTTGGGCGTAAAGACTGAATCGATTCAGATCATTTCGATATTTGTTCGAAACTGCATCAGTTGGAATGTTACTTATTTGCGACTTGTGGCATATTATGCACGTTATGGCAGCATTTTTGGAAAATATTTGTTTTTGAAATGGATGGGACTAGTTTCTTAGTTTGGAATCAATTCAGAACTTGTGAGAATAGAACTGGGAATAGCAAAAAAGTCCAATTCACATCAAAGCTGTAGCAGTAACGCATGCTTACAATTTATCATTTCATATCGTTAGTTGTTGTCGGATACAAAGGTGTATCATAATAATATCTTTGTATTTTAGGTAATTTTTGGTGCAAAGCTGACACATGAAGACAGACTATGCGCATGTAATACGTCAAACCTTACAAGTTGTACCTCTATCGATGTTTGGACTGTCAAACAACAAATGACGCAAGACGGGTTGCGACAAACAACTCGTTGCAACACTACGACCTTGATGTGGAACAGACTTAAGTTAAAATGTAATGCGAATGTAAACGAACTAGTTTGAAATTGATTGGGAATGAAGCTATATAAATTTCGTTTTATTGGACGTGCAGTATAGTTTAATTTGACAGGACACAATTATGGAAGTTGTCATTATTATTCATTTGAATCAATCCTTTGCATTTTGAGTTTATGTTTATTTTTTTTTTGATTTTTTTGCAGCGCGTACAGTTCGACGCACATGTGACGACATATTATATGGTGGACGTGACGATGCTGCGACAAAGGCCCGAATCAACAACTACGAGATATACAAGACAATGCGAAACCGAAATTATACAATATATGCACAAGCGGGGGGCGCTCCATAATAATAATAGTACATACTTATTATAGTAAATCAACAATCTACCCAAATGATATTTTCGTTAAATAATCATTTTTTGTTGTGACATGTATCCGTCGAACTGTACGGTTGCGCTCCCGAAGAAACAATATAATATCATCGTCGATTTTTTTTTTTTTTGGTTTTTGATATTGGATTTACGCGCGACGCTGCTGTACCAGCATCATCATGGTGTTGAAGATGAAGGAGACGAGTGCCAACGATGTGGTAGCACTAGGTAGCAGGACGAGCAACATGGATGGTGGTGGTCGTGTGCTGAACGCACTATTGCACAGGCTCTTCGTACAGGAGCAGTAGTTGACGATTACGTCGTGCGTGCCCGTTCGTCGCATGCATTTCTTGTCGTCGCGCGGATCGCGCACGTATCCACAGCCTCTTATCACGCGGGTGTGGCCTTGAACTAGATGTAGACGCAGAAAGAAATGAATTTTATTTGTTTGCAACAGCGAAAAAACGATGAGGAGGAAGTTTCGATTGTGTGTTTAGAAATGTGTTAAAAATAGATAATGTCTGTGTGTGTGTGGGTTGGTGTGTTGGTGTGGGGCTGCAGCGGCACGTGACGCCGGCACGTGGTTTCTATTGCTGCGGCGCGCGTTTTATATATCTAGGTGTACCTCTCCAACACACCAAGCAACACACACATACACATACATTTATCGATTGAATGAATATATATGTATATACAAGCGCGTCGTTGTCGTCGTCGACGATGACTTACCTTTCTGCACGGTCTTGCGGCAGAGCACCGGTTTGAAGTCTTTGAGATGCTCTCGCGGCTTCTTCATCGAGCAGTTGACCGTGCCGAGGCTGTACGGATCGAACGGATCGCCGCAGCGTGGATCGTACTCGGAATTGCATTGGTAGCAGGTGATGGATTTGTCCTCTTCAGCAGCTTTTTGCCATTTGTTGCCGGCGCTGCCTGCAACATCATCATCAAAGCACACTTGGAACAGAAAAAAATTAATTAATTGTCAATTTTGTTTTGTATTATATGTTTAGTATATATGTGGAGTATATGGCATAACATAACGATGATGAATTTCCAGCGTGCAAATTAATTCACGCACGACGGCCTTCAATAACGTGCTAAAAATATGTATAATTATAAAATATGTATGTACGTACACAAGGGGTGTGGTGGTGGATGGTGGAGATGATGAGTAAAAGGTGCGTTTCCAGTGCGTACGATTTTAAACAACTAATTGAAAGAAATTGGATACTATGACTTTTACAATGACATTTAATGATGGACCTAACCTCAAAATGTCAAGTTTTTAGGAATTTGAATGAAGAAAAACACTTTTATAAAATGTGTTGGAAGCACGAAAGAGAAAATAAAATTTTTATTATCGTATTGTATACGATATTCATTTATATTAATTAATTTTTAATCGCTTTTCGTCCAAAGAAGAAACATCGATAAAATGCGTTAGTGGTAGCAAAAAAGAGTTGAAGTAAAATCATTATATACGTGCGCTGCGGATCTATCAATATGCATTAAATCAACCACTTTTAATCAATTTTTTATGATGATTTTCAGTGCAAATTCATTAACGCGGTCATCGTTAATGTGCTAAAAATATATATAATTATAAAATTGCACACAACGGGTGTGGTAGACGGTAGTGAGGATGAGTAAGGTGCGTTTCCGGTATACAACTTTAGTCTTTACACAATTAATTAGTATAAATGGAAAACTATGGAAAAATGACGTTCACAATGACATTTTATGATGGGCCTAACCTCAAAATGTCAAGTTTTTAGGAATTTGTATGAAGAAGAAACATCGATAAAATGTGAGAGGAAGTAAAATCATTATGTACATATACAATGTGCATACTCTGCGACTCTATCAATATTCATCTATTCACATTAATCAATTTTTAATCGGTTTTTTTGTTGATGATTACACGATTGATAGGTGAGTTACAATAAATAAAAATGTGCCGCACCCCCGCGCGCGCTCTACTTTAATCGATTAAACTATTTTCTTTTCTTCTAGAGTGCCACTGCCGCTGGACTAATTAGCGCACCGTCGCGCGCTAAAGCTTAATTTGATTCAAGGTATGTGCAGGCAGCATTTGCCTTGAAGCCGTGCGCTAAGCGAAACAATAATGTAGGTACCTATATAGCTAGCTACCTACTGCTACTTCATATGTCAAAAGAAGGCAAGAAAATGGAAATCGATTGATTGTGTATATAGCGCGGATGGAAGCCCCGAAAACGAAGGCGACTCGCTAACCCAAATCTATATAATATATAATATAACTACAAACGCGCGAAACAATGCATTGGTAGAGATTGATTGGTGGGTTCCCTTTTTCTTTCTTTTCTTTTTTTTTGAAAATATCGATTGCATGGTAAAAAAATTTCTATTTCCTTGGTTGGATTTATGAGACGGATTGATCAAACAAGACTAATTAAGCATTAACAGAAACAAAAAAAATGTGTGTTTGTGTGTGTGTTGGTGGTGAAGAAGCGTGTATAATAAAGTAAGGTGGAGGGTATTACATAAACGTCAACTTACAGCCGAACGTGAAACATCCTAGAATTAGATAAAGCGTCCACAAACATCTATGTTTATCCATTGTGTGTATGTGTTTTGTGTTGTATTATATTTTAGATTATTCGATGGGCTTCTAGCTAGCACTGCATGCACCACACGCGTGTTTAAAAAATTTATTTTCTGATTATTGCCAGCGATCGGCACAACACGGCATTCACTACCACTACACACAATTCACCATACAACCACCAAAATTGCGCGGCGACGAACGAAGGAGCGAACCGAACGAACCGAACGAACGAGGAGCAGCGCCCACCTCACCCCTCTCGCACAACACGGTTACTTTCCGCTACCCGCCGCCACTGACAGCACTGCCGCCGCCGCCGGTGGTGCTACCAGTTTTTGTTGGTGTGAGTGTGTGTGCAATGAGTTGCGCGCATATACGTAGAAATGGGGGGCAGCAGGCCGCGCTTGTATTGCATGCAATGTAATAGTTTGCGCGACGCGGAAGAGAAGACGACGACGACGATGACGATACGATGGTGGCGGTGCGCGCGCGTATTAATATGCTATGCTGCCGCGCTCCGATCGACGTTCCGCCTTCGTTCCCCCCCGGTCTGTGCGTTTCGTTTTCGGCATTTATTTGGGGGCGCAAGAAATGCGCGCGCGATGGTGGTGGTGGTTGGCGTCGGCATGTGACGTCATTCGATGCGTATTTGTGTGTATGTGTGTGCGAACGACCCCTTTGCCGCCGCCACCACCACCACCACCAAGTAGATCACCACCATTTTTTCCGCGTGTGACGTCATTCGTATACCAACAGCGTGCGCGCCTGCTCGATCGATCAAAACTCTAACCCAAATTCTAAAAATGTCCCAAATATGCCATCCGATTTCCATTATCATTTCATAGTATATTGAAATGCATGCGCGTTTTTCCTGTTGTGTACTATACTGCTGCACATACAAATAGCGTATCTCCGCCTATACGAATTCAATCAATCAATCAACGCTAAATTAATAAATGTGTCATTATGACATTATTGATGCGCTTCATTTGTATATATGGATGGATGTAGTACATATTTGTAGTTTTTAAGTTGTGGAAATGCGCACCGATCTGCATTCGAATTGCGCGTTATTTCCATTCCGACCTGTATAAATTACACATTATGTGTATTGACAACTCGCCGAAATGTCATTATAACGCAAGCAGTGGTGTACTGCTAAAATCTAGTTTTTTGCCAGAACGCACATTGGTGTACTTTAAAGAGATCCTTACTTAGATGGTGGGTTAATATTAATTTTAATTTTTAATGCATAGGGTATATTGCAGAACATAGACTGGTTACTTCTTAGTATTTCATCACTATATTCCTCTATTTTGACTAACTTTAAAATGTATACGAAGTAATGATTATCAATTATTACAAACATATACAACAAAAAATTTAAAAACTGAAAAAACTTAAGCAATGTAACGGAACGCACTCTGAAAAAAGCCTTTTTAATTAACTAACAAAGTACTGGAGTGCATTCCATCTTCAAAACAAAGCACCGAAAAGACCTATCGACTGCACTGGACATAAGTAATATGGATGCGTTTTATTTGAATATGGATGGAATCGCAATTTTTAATTTATGTAAATGCGCACATTCGATCTACATTCGAATTGCGCTTTAATTCAATCTCGACATGCATAAATTACTCATTTTGTATATTATTTCATTTGATATCTTTTACGCTTTATTGCCGGACGCATGTTTATTATCATTATCGCAGTCACATCATTTATTTATGTTTGCGCAGCAATTAATAAACAGCAGCATTTCGCTAGAAATAATTTGAATTAAAAACGACTTGATCGCCGCCTATATGAATTGTATTGAACCAGCCAACAATACAGACCATCCCGTGATGGAATAAATTTATCATCATTTTAATGCTGTAGTTCATAAACATGTCAGTATATTCAAATCAAGGCAATTTGTAAATTTTCAATAATTTTCAGGAAAAATAATTTAAATAATTTCACGCAAATTTATAGCCATCTATCTAAATTGGGCTGAACTAGCTCACAATTCATAAAACACGTTATTGGAATAGACTACCCATCGCCATCAAAATTCCGAACGTCAATTTATTAGTTGATAAACATGGACTGTGTAGTGAAACTGAAGCAATTTATAAATTTAGAAGCAAATTTCGACGATATATTAAACGCCCACAATCCGCATATTAGCGAATTGTATCAGCAGTGTTATGACGCTGCATTTAACACCGATATCACATATGATCACGCAATCTATTCGTATAAAATCGAGTATGTGTTGCAGTATGTGCATGGCTACCTACATACGGGTCGATGGAATGATGTGGACGAGGAATATAGACGGATTTACACCGCTGTTAGCTTTATAAAGGCGGCGCTGGTTGTTAGAAATTGTAGTGGCGTTGATGGAATTAGGGACGGCTTGAAGTGCATTGATCACGGATTTCTACTTGGACTACCACTCGTTGGCAATGAGGATTTATTGCATAAAACTGCACGTTACTTGGGAGAGTATCTACCACCAGTGATATTTGATGAGGATTCTAATGCTGCAGATGATTTGGAAGCAGCGCCAACAACGAAGAGACCTAGAATCAATGATGTGGGTATGAAATCTATCATTGTCGATAAGTTATCCTCCCCCAGCTTGGAACTTTTTTATAAAACTTACTTTCAACCCGAACAACCGGTAATTATCAAAGGTGAGTACCTAACTACACCTCTCAGCTACGTAATGCCATTAATCCAACTTTTACTTCAGATTGCATGAAACACTGGCCGGCGATGGAGAAGTGGAAAAATCTCTCGTATCTAATTCACACGGCTGGTGAACGTACCGTACCGATCGAGCTGGGTGCATCCTACTCGGATGCTAGCTTTTCGCAGAAGCTGATGACGCTGCGACAGTTTATCGAAACGTACTTTAATAATAACGAGCGCGGCGTTGGCTATCTCGCCCAGCACGACTTGCTCGCCCAAATACCTGCGCTGAAGGCGGATGTTTGCATACCGGAATACTGCGCGTTGAATCGGCAGCATGACGATGACGCTGGTAGTAGTAGCAGCAATGAGGACGGTTTTGAGCCGGAGATTAATGCGTGGTTTGGGCCGGCGAACACTGTTTCATCACTGCACCATGATCCCAAAGATAATTTACTCTGTCAGGTATGTATAAATGACGTTCAACAAGTACTTACCCTCCAGTAGAGTGTAGCCTCCTCGTATAGTGTAATCTTTCAAATGTCTGACGTCAAAATTATAGCCAAATCCATGTTTGTTGGTCTTTCGTCGTATTCATGACAATAATATGGCGAACAAGAACATTTTCTTCGACAATACTGTGTAACCACACAAATAATGTTTTTGTCGCTGTTATGCACAATCCAGCAAAATTCCTTTCATTTGGAAATTATGGACGACTTGGGCTACAAATTTGACAGTAGTTATTGTATTTTACGTGGATAAGGCGCTTTTCTGACAGGAGCTAGCTACGATACTAGTTGAACTATCCACGTACGTTGTAACTGACAAGTTGAGATTTTGCAAATTATTTTTAGGTGTTTGGTAGTAAGCAAGTGATACTATTTGCGCCAAGCGACAGTGAGTATTTGTACGTGCACGAACAGCCACTGTTGGCGAATACGGCACGTGTCGATCCTACACGGCCCGATTTGAATGAGTATCCGCATTTTTCAAAGGCGCAAATGTACAGCTGTCGATTGAATGAGGGCGAAATGGTGTACATACCGAGAGGATGGTGGCATCACGTCACGTCGCTGGAGAAGAGCTTTTCGATCAACTTTTGGTGGCGGTAACGGTAGCACGAATTACGTCGTCTAGCTGCTGTCCAGCCTACAATTTGAAAATAAATACCTGTCTGTCTGTCTGTAAGTGGTGTGTACCGAATACAATACGAAGATGAAATGTGAATTTGATGCAAATCTTTATTTTCTCTCGTACACAATTATTTACAATTCATCTGGACCCAGCATATGTAAAATGGAAATTTCATATTCGACTTATCAACTGTATCAACAATAAGGTAACAAACAGTTGTGCGGCAACGTCTATCTGTCTGTCTATACACAATCTTGATTTTTTTCTCTAAAAAAAAAACAACAAAACCAAGAACGCCTTTGTATCGTTGACTGTTTTTTTTGACCAGGGCTTCGGATCTTTATTTTTTTTTTGTTTCAGTTTTAATGCCTCATTCACATTATCTATTTTCGTATTATGAATTAATCACAGAACGTCAATCCCTGGATTATATTGACTAGATTATATGGACTAGAATAATGGAAATGGGGCATAATTCCAAGCAACTGGGCCGCTTTTTAGGCTGTTGTTGATTTTATCAATTCAGAATCCTGAAATAGATTGGTGGTTTGAACAGTTTTGAGCCTTAACATTTTTTTCTCATGTCTGCTTTTTTGATTTGTTTGCTCTTCTTTTTCCTTTCCATCTTTCTCGTTCGTTTCATATTTTTCACGCTCAATTTCTCCTCCATATTTTGCTCTTTTTCCGTGTTTTTTTATTTGTGCGCCTTTTACTCTTGTTGCAAAAAAAAACGCAAAAAGAGTGAAAAAATATGAAACAAGAACCAAAAAAATATAAGAAAAGACATAAGAGTAAAGGTTTACAACTTTTCAGACCACAACATCTTCCAATGGTGTAATGGTTATTAGTTTTCGGTTCGAAGCACTGGTTTTAGACACACGGCGATGCGTTCAAAAGAAACAACAATTAAAAAATATGGATGATTAAGTAATTGATTAATTTAAAATACATTACTTTCTCCCTTCATTTTCATTTTTCTTTTGTTGTAATACAATATATTACATGTATAATTTTTTGTTTTAATATTAGAATGGCAAAATATTTACACAGGAATAAATATTGTTCATCATATTTAATAATAATAAATTACTTAGCTTCATCAGTATTTAGTTGCGTTTGTAAGGTAAGTTTATATATGAACAGACTTCGGTTTCTTTGTTTGTTGTATGTAGTTAGTTGTAACTTCCTGAGGAAAACGTTTTTTCTTTTCTTGTTTATACAAGTTGCTCAATTGCACAGCAGATTATATTATTAGCTCGAAAAAAGTAAGTGGAAGAATCGATTATTTAAAAACAAAACTGAAACAACGTTCCAATTCTCTACGTTATTAATTAACAATTAGATAAAAATCGTAATGTTGTAATGACGCTGCTCATCGGTGTGTGCGCCATTATATTTTTTAATAAGTATTATTGAATAAAAAAATATGTTTATTATTACGATATGTTGATTGAAAGTTAATTAAAGCCCTCTCCCCACATTTATATTTCATTTTGCTTTTGCGTTGTTGTATTGCAATTATGAATTTGAGTTTTATTAATTGTTTCTTCGAGTATTACGAACCAAAAACAAAAAAAACAGTGCGCGAAAATTCCATTAAATAAATAAATGCTATGATGTGTAGAGTAATATAATAATTTGATTCATTTTTCTCTCTCAAAAATAAAAACAATAAAGAAAAAATATGATAACAATTCTAACAAAGCGCGAAAATTTACATATTTTAATGTTTGTGTGTTGTATTTCCATCGAACCAGGACCACAAATTGTTTTTTTTTTCGTTTTGTTTGTGTGTTTGTTGTTAAGCTGGTGGTGTGGTGGACACGCGCGCGCGCGCCCCATCATTATTTAAATTATTAATTACAACACGCGCGCACCAAAACCTAGTAATATATTTATTTTAATTTAAATACTGACTTATTTTCAGACTCAAAGCTGTATGTATTATTATTATTATTATTCATTATAGAAAAAATATATTTTATCATTATTAACATTTTAATACCTTCGAAAAATCATCGGGAATGTAAATACTCTCATATTTCATCAATAATCTTTGGCACAATAAAAAAAAGGTATTAAAATAGTTTTGCATTTTTCATTTTTTTTGTTTTGTATCCTTTCTCATCATCGTCTCTCAACATCATCATCATCATCATCGTTTAACGTTTGTTTCGTCCATATCTTCATCTTCATCAACATCATAATTATGTTTTGTTTGTATCATCATTTTGTTTTTTATAGACATTGAAAAACACTTAATAAAAAATATTTCATTTGTAGTTGCTGTGCTATCCGTGTTTGGTGCCAAATTCATGCAAAATATCACAAGCCATATCAATATCGTTTTTCGTAATGCCCAACGCCTTAATCACCGCCTCCTTCGAGTAGCCCTCATTCACCAGCTTCTTAATGTAGTCGATGTTTAGGTTTTCGTAGTAGACGTTGTTGTCTTTGGCGGTGAGCGGATTGTACTTGCCACCACCTTTCGGCGGCGTCTCAATGTGCATATTTTCATACAAATGTGTTGTTGTTGTTGTTGTTTGTTGTACTGCAGGTTGTTGTTCATCGTCACTGGCCGCAAAGTTTGGTGTCGTTTGCGACTTGACCGGCACCGTCACAACGCTCGACGGCCGACTCTTCACCGGAAAGCTTTGATGGCGGCCGGCGGTGGGATGGTGGTGGTGGTTGCTGTGCGGTCGCGTCGTAATGCTATTCACGCAATTCGTCGAACTGATAAAGCCGCATATTGTCTCCGGCGAACTCAGTTCAATGGTGGCGGGTATTGCTGCAGGTGGTTGTTGAATTAAGGGCGCAGGCGGTGGTTCGCCGTGATGCATATCGTGCATCGAACTGCTCTTCGCAATCGATGCGGCCGGCGTTGGCAGCACATCCATCGTGGACAGATTCGTCACCGATTGTGAGGACGCTTCATGTGATGGTGGCTTGGCGCCGAGTGTTGGTTGCTGATGTTGCTGTTTGGTGGTGACGCTGGAAGTGGTCGGGATGAGGATTTGTTCGAGCGTCGGCGAGCTCTTGCGTGGCGGAAGCGGCGGTGGCACTGTGCTGGCTGCGGGGACGTAGATCGTTGGCGTGGTGCTGCGACGCACCACGCGTGGACTATTCCGCGGCGAAATCAACGGACTGACAGATGACGCCTGTGTATAGAATTAAAAATTAGCTTTTTATATCACAAAAGAAACTTGTCAAATGTTGAAATACTCACCGTGACATCGGACGAGGGCGATAGGGATGGGAAACTGCTACTACCAGTGCAATTCCACAACTCACCCGTATCCTACAAATCGTCGAAATCAACACAACACGTACATTTAATACAACAATACAACTAGACAACAACAAGCAAAATAATAGTGCCATATTGCTTTCACGCTGCTCTATCTATTTGAATCACGAACACGAGGGTTGTCTGAAAAGTTTTTTTTTGTTTCCTCGACATTTCGATAATTTTGCGGGAAAATGCCAAAAACAAGTTAACGCTTAAAAATGCACCACCAATGAAAGTCAAAAATCGAAAATTTGCGAGATGTGGGAAAAGACTCGACATTTTTTAGCCTACCCTCGCATTTAGATAAGAAATTTTGATAATTTTTTTGCTTTTTCTGACAGATTCATAACATGATCACTGAAAAATTCTTTATTTCCCCTTTTTTAAGGCACTAAACGTGAAACTTTTCAGACCATCCTCGTATTGCCAAACAACATGTTGTCTACAATGATGACGGCAGCGTGAAAACAAACAGCATCGACAACATTGAAAACAAAGCAACGTACTTACCAATAAAAAATGCAAACAACACGGCAATCAAGCGTAAATAAAACAGTGCAGACAAGAAATAACACAGAAACACAAGCAGCACATTATATTGTTATTATTCATATATAAATTACGCAGCAGCCACATCAAAAAAAATGCCATGAATTTCGTGCAGGCAGAGGCTAAGAGCATAGATTTATAGATAAGGCCATCCTATCAATTATTGACATTCAAGTTTAATTTTTCATAATTGGCACGAGCATAGGGATGGCAAAGATGCAATATATATATTATTCAGTTATCTCGTGGCTTTATCTATAAATCTATGGCCGAGAGAGGGTGGTGAAACGTCAAAATAATGGTAACTTTACAATATATGTTTATATATAATATATTATTTTTTCTTCTCCAACGATAATAATTTCGCAGTAGAAAATAATAATTGTAAATAATGTACAAAAATAAACAAACAAAAAGAAATCAATGTATTATCCCTTAATTGAAATTAATTTTAATCGATTAAATAATCCGCGCGACCTTCGTGCGAATTATTTCTTTTTCTACTTCACTTATCGGCTAGAAATTATAATACTGTATAATAATGTTAAGTACATAAACTAAACCAAAAATAACTATAAATATTACTATATTGTAGTATCACTTCGTTTCGCTATTTTCTTTCGTAAACGTTCGCTTTGTTGCATGCAACCATATAGCAAAGAAAATAATTAAATAATAATAATAATAAAAAAAACAAATTGTCTCTAATGTGTGCATGCAAACAATGTGGCGATGTGTGTAGGGGGGAATGATAAAGGTGGTGGTAGAGGAGGGAAAAAGCACAGCCCGACTTGCGAATGATCGAAAAAATAACGATATTTTTTTTTTTGTTTAAAAGGCACACACAACACAACAACAAAACACTGACAGAGCGTGGGGCAGCAACAACAACAGCAGCAGCAGCAACACATCAACAAAATTAATTAAACAATATTATATATAACACATTCTCTCTCAATCAGCGTAATCGTTATTTGTGCAATGTTTTGGCTGTACAACTACCTCTAGCTCCAAGTCCTCGTCGTCAAAGTTCGCACCGACGCCGCCAACCGAGTTCGGTGCGCCGCCGCACATGGCGCCGCTGCCCGGCTTCGGTCGATTGTGCGACTTTTTCGGATCGAACGGATCGACGACAATCTGTTCCGTGCCTTTAATTTCGGCGCGACAAAACGGACAGCCCTGCCCTTCCGAATCCTACAACACACACAACAAACAATAAGTTAGAAAAATAATAATAAATGCTATTTATTATTGGGCTGGCAGGAAATTTATTTCGCTTTCGACAAACACCGGCTTCGTGCATATTTTTTAATTACTCTTTACAATAGTATGAATGTCAAGCGATATGATTTAAATCCGGTTCATATATTCTATCGAAATGGAGGGGTAAAATAAAATTTTGTTCCTTTTTGAGAGACTAAAAGCTATCCAGGCTTACAAAAAGCTTTGCGAAGTTTATATTGCTTATGTATGTATTAACAAAACGCACCTGTCAAAATTAATTTACAAAATCCCGTTCTTTAAATGTTTAATTTTGATTTGCAAATTAAATTGCGTGTAATTTAGCTCTGTGGTGGGTTACAAGGAGGACTACTTTTTGCCAAAAGAAAAAAAAAGATGTATTTCAGCAATTTTAACCAGCGCCACAAGAGATTAAGATTTAAAGTTTGGCTCCTTTTACTAGTGTTGGTGCAATTTTTGAGAAACTGTCATGACCTGACTGAACTTAGGTACAAATCGCCGTTTTTGCAATATTCATTTCGAGACGTATTTATAACACCCTAGCTTGTGTTCCTGGAGTGACATAATGGGCATACAAACACGTTTCAGTTATCTAATGTAAGTACATAATGTGCGCTATATCAAACATGGAGCCGCACCCCTAAATGTGGCAATAATATACCGGCATTTCGGTGAAATGGGAAGAATTCTAACACGCATAAAGCGTTGATCGGAATCCATCCACAATACGCGATAAACAAAATAACATTAGTATATCTACTATCGAACGTATCTCAAAGAAAAGGACTAAATTTTGGTCTCCCTGAAACTAATCCATGCCATAAATAATAAATTTGTATAATTTATCCAGTATGCACTTGTATTATTATAGTTAGGGCGCTGCTTACAATTTGCCAGGCAGTGAGGCACGGCGTGCACAGTAGATGGCCGCACGGCTCGATGCGCACATCCTTATCGTTCTCGGCGCATATCTTGCACAGCTGAAACGTGCTACCCATCTCGCAATACAACTCGTACTGTTCCTGCGTCACAGCGATATGATCTTCCGGCGTCGGTTGTACCGCCCACGACAAATCCGGATTGTTCGAACGCCCGTCCGGATATTGGTAGCTAAAAAGTCAAAACACGATACAGTCACAACATTTTATTAAATCTAATCCAATTAATACGTACAATCCTTCTCGGTAGCCATCGAGCAGCGCCTGTATCAGACTCTTATTCTGCGGTATCGTTTGTAGAATTTCACCATCGGCCGTTACATATCCAATCGCCCATTGGCCAAGACGCGTGCACGACAAGCGAAACACGTAGCTGCCCGCCTTGTTGATGTAGCGCTGTAAGCGTGCCTTCACCTCGTCGTAGGTGAGAAACGCCACATAGCCGGGATGCGTTACGGCCAGTATCTTCCAATTTCGCAGCAGCGTCGCCCATGGTTGAAACAATCTACAACAAATACAAATAATCAATCATTATAATCAAATCAAACAATATTTAATACAGTTGACAGTTGCCGATAATTTATTTGATAAAATTACTCCAACAAGAAGTAAATTTCATGAAAAAGCTTGCTATATCAAAAAAGATTCTTAAAATTCTTGACATTCGCCTGTCAAAGTACAAAAAATAATACCATTAACGGTTATCGATAATTATTCCTATAAAATAATCTCAACAATACCGCAAATTGCATTGAAAAATATGCGATATCGCAAACGATTCTTAGCATTATTGACATTCACCTGTCAAAGTAAAGAAACAAACAATTTTTCTGCTAAAACTATAATAAATTTAATTTAAATTACTTAAAATCGAATAAGAATTAATACAGTTGACAGTTGTTGATAGTTTATCCGACAACATAACCTCAACATCATGCAAATTGTATTGAAAAATACACGATATCACATAACAACGATTCTAAAAAGTGCAAAAACCAACAATTTTCCTCGTTAAAATTCAAAACGTTAATTCAACTAATTGTAAGTTATAATCGAACAAAAAATTAATACAGTTGACAGTTGTCGATAATTCATCCGATAAAATAACGCCTCAACAACATCAACACACGCAAATTGCGTTGAAAAAAATATGTATATGTATCGTCGCGTAAATGATTCGGCGAAAACGCGTCATAATTCGTTGCAAAACACGCCAACGACATTACTATATTATGAATTCGTCATCAATGTTTCGCATATACATACAGACACGCGTCGCCGTCGTCCATTCATTCACACATTACACATTCGCAGCATTAATGAACGTCGCGTGTAAATTTGGTTGCCTACAATTATAACTTTAATATTACTCAGAATCTAATATTCATTTGTATGAAAAACCAATTTTAGATTGGAATCGTATTTAATAATAGAGCAAATTTACTAGAAAATCTAACCCAAAAATTATTGAAAATCCACCTGTCAAAATACCCTCAACATATAGTAAATTGTATTTAAACACGCAATATTAATATAGTAAACGATTTTGCGAAAATGCATCATCAAAACTCGTTTTACTTTTAACACACACACGTCAACAATTGATGAATTCATCATCGTTCGCATACGTGTCCACTCATTCACAATAATTATATGTATGTTTGGTTGCCTACAATCAGGCCATTAAAGTATTGTGCGATATAACCACCTTCGCATTTGAATCCTTTTTTTAATGAAGAAAAGGTATTAAAAAGTGGTAATAAAAATATCCTCACCAGACAATAATATTACAAAATACGCAATTAACAATGATATGAAGTCGTCATCATTCACAATAATTAATCGGTGTGTATATTTGGTATTCATAGAGAAAATTTACTTAAAAACCTAACAGAAACACCAAAACAATTTAAATAATCTAGAAAAACAAGCAGTCAGTCAAATCAAAACTCATCACAATTCTGAATTCATTCAGTTAGTTCAGTTCCGAACCGAACTCACACATAAAAACCGAATTAATTCGGATAGTCGTTCGTAGCCGGGTAAGTTAAGCGGGCCATTTACGTCCCAACTTGTAGTCCAACTAGTTGGACGACTAGTTTGACAATAGGCTCCACTCATTATCTGACTTTCAATCAAACTTGCGCCCCAACTTCAGTCCAACTTTGTTTTAACGGTTGTATACGTCGCTCAGCCAAAAAATGTATCGTGTGAAGTCTACGCAACTTGTCGCAATTTGAACAACTTTTTGCCACTCGCCGCTGTAAAATTGTGCAACCCACAATGCATGTTCAATATAAAAAAAACGAGCCATAGTCATAATTGAGGTTAAATCATCCAAATAAATGTCCAACTTGTAGTCCAACTCCCGCATTCACGCTCCAACTCCGTCGCCAGTTGACAGTCGGAGTTGAAAGTTGGACTTCCAAATGTTCCAACTCGTCCAACTAGATTTCCAACAACCCAACAAGCCTACTCACGGTCCGATTTTGGATCCAACTTTGACAGTTGGACTACTAGTTGGACTACAAGTTGGGACGTGAATGGCCCGCTTTATATATGTATTAGATCGTGTTATAAAATGAAAGCTCTATGACAGCATTTCAAGAACGATACTTGCTTTCAAAAAGGGACGGTTTTTTAGTTCAGAATCACTTCAGAATTAGTAATATAATGCATTTCTTGAATTAGGTGATAACCTAACCAGTTCGAAACTGATTTCAAATGAACTTATCAACAATGCATCATTCACAATATGTACTTATATTAATTGAACAATGTATATTTGGTTGCCTATCTGGCCTATCTTACTATACGCACCTCGTGAAAACGTCAAACTCAAAATTTGATATGTAGTCGTTGCACGTCAGATCGATGGTGGATTTGAGCGCCATCGCCTCCAAGCCGGTGCTGATCGGATGCACCTTGTTCAGCTCCTGCCGAAAGCACTTCCACGGGACCAACGTGCTGAAATTGACAAGAAGACAAATTAAAAAACCATTATCAATATCATACATCAACAACAAATGCGTAAATATATTTTTGCGCTATACTACTACTACACACTCTTCCGGGATGCGTCGAATTGATAAAATACAACACACAGCGACAATGCGCGCTTCCTATCCGGTATGCTGATAACAAAACAAAACAAAAAAAACAATGCGCGATATTTTATTTAATTTTGGGCGAAAATTTGGTTGTTTTGTGGTGTTGTGTATTTGTGATGACGATTTCGCCGACGACGACGCAACCGCAACATACGCACACTTGCTACAGCGCGACTTAACCTATTTATAGCGCGCGCTGCCGGCTAGAGAGGAAACGGAAGCTGTGTATTCGACGACATGACACGACGACTAAAAGATAAAATTATTTGACGCAAAAAAAACAACAACACACACAATTAATAAACCGAACGAGCGAGCGAGCGCGCACAGCAAACAAAATACCGTGCCAAATGAATAGAAAAAGAAAAACTAAAATAACGACCTTAACAAGGCCGGCCCATTTGAACTACTACAGGCACTGTCATCGCCATTAACATTTAGTTACACGGCTATAATAAAGAGGAAACGGATAAAAGACAAAAAAAGATAACGGTTAACACAATTAATATCCTGGGAAAGAGCGCGCAAATAAAATACAGTGGCAATAGGATAGCAGCGACCTTGACAAGGCCGGCGCATTCGAACTACTACAGTCAATGTTATCGTCATTAGCATATTTAGTTACACGTACACACTTGCTAAGAGGACTTCAAACAATTTATGGCACTCGGTATAGAGAGGAAACGGAAGCTGTGTACACGACGACAACTAAAATAGATAAATTTATTGAGAAAAAAACTTAACGGGTAACACAATTAATAAACCGGAGAGTCAGAAGCACGCAAAAAGATACCGTGTCAATAGAATAGTGAGGGACCTTGACAAGGCCGGCGCATTTAAACTACGAATGACAATATTACCAAGTTGTCGTTGCAATTATGAGCGAGTTGTTTTCGTATTGCAGTGCTACGGTATGGGAACAATTGCACTAGATCTACTGAAATGTCATCGCCATTAACATACAGTTTCAACAACAAGAATGTCTTCACCGTTGTAGAAATAACGCGCGCGTAATCCATTTTTTAAATGTCGTTTGTTGTGTTCTTTTTTTTAGTGCCTTGCAAGACTGCGGTATGTGTGTGTGTAGGTATTTGAACTACAACTGTCAATGTCAACGCCATTAATACAATTTCGCCGTTGTCGCAATATCGCGTGACTCAATTTTCTGTTCGTCGTTCATTATTAGGTCACGTTCGTGGTTCCGATTGCCCAGAAAGAAACATTTTTAGGGAGGTGCAGTACGGGTGTATTTGAACTACTACTGTCAATGTCGTCGCCATTAATAGAATGTCTTCAATTTCAACAACGAGGATTCTGTTATCGTCGTTATAATAACGCATTTTTTCCTCATTTTTCGCGTTCGCGTATCAGTAGCGATCACTCAGTCAGAGTATAGCGAGAGCAGAAAAGACGAGGAGGTACGGGGGGCGGGAGGAGGCGAGGCGCGCGGTGCGGGCGTTTCGCGTGGGCCATGAATGAAATATTGATTGCGCCGCCGTCCCAAAAATACAACCTACTCTACACGCACACATACAACACTTGAACCGTTTCATATATACATCTATACGTATTTTCGCTACTCCACACTCCACTCTCAATCACATTCGCATTGCGCCTACATTATAATCATCAACATCGCAATCATCAAAGAGAGCAGCGCGCCTTTTTGTTTCCACTTATATGAATGAATATTATATTAAAAAAAAGTGTAAAAGCACAATCTTCCTCTTCTAGTCTAGGCTATCTATACAAAAAAAACAAAAATTAGCGCGCGCTGACAATTTTTTTGGTTTTTTGTTTATTTATAGCAATAGCACGCGCGCGCGCGCGATCGTCGCATTTTTTATTTTCGCTTTTCGACTCTCTTGCTACTTGCGCACCTAAAAAAATCGGATATAGATATAAATATAAATAAATAGATGGTATATGTGCAGGATAAAGTGATGGAGAGAGAGAGAGAGAGAGAGAGAGCGAGAAGAATAGAGATTGTCCGCGTGTGTTTCTCTCGCCTTTTGATCTACTAAACGATTTCATTCATACTTTTTTGCGCGGCGCGACGACGACGCTCTCCACTTTTTATTGCAGCAGCAGCAAACGACGCACAAAAAAATTGAAGCGCGTGAGAGGAAAAAAAAACTAATACAAGTGCCTTATATTGTTTTGTTTGTTTTTTTTCTTGAATATTCATTCATTTATGTATATGGCGGCGGCGGCACACATTTTTTTTGTCTAACCCACTTTTCCACCACAAAAATTCTATCAGGAAATGAGCAAATTCTTTTTTTCTTCTTCTTCTATGTTTATTCGCCGAAATCGATTTGGAATTCATTATATATATTGTACGTATATACGCAAATCGACAAATAATTGCCGATGCCGCCGTCGCTCGTTCGTTCGTTTGCAATGGTTATAAACGTAATTTAAATTGTATGTAAATTGGCGTGCGGCATCGTCTGGGCTCGATTAAAATCAATTAATTTGCATTGTAAAGTAAAGAAGTATTGTCTTTTTGTACGTAAAATAAATTTCGATTGTGCGAAAAAAATACAATTACAATTAATTAAATGAGCTCGCACATGAGTAAGCGATCAATCGCGTAATCTACAAAAAAATAAATAGAATAAAAAATATTTGTGAATCAAGACAACACAAATATATAACAAAAGTCAGTTCAAATAAGTTATTCATCAAAAAACGTTTTAAAATAGTATTTTATGTGTAAATTAAAGGATGTCGCACATGCATAACCTACAAGTAAGCGAGCATAACACAAGAGTAGTTCAAATAAACTATTCATCAAAATTCGATTTAAAATAGCATTTTATGTAGATTATTTTTGATAATTTCAATCAATTATGTGCGTCTGAGCCAATTTTCAAAAAAATGTCTTGGTATAATCTAATAGTAATATAATAATGTAAACTTTTCCACTACATACCGTTTACATAATCTATACAAGCAAGTAAACAAGATAACCTATAAAAACATATAAAATTATAATAAAAGCGCTCAAATTGCAATATCCCCCGAAATTCACGGTTTAATAAGAAAGTATTAAATTGAAAAAAAAATCGAAAATTTCCATCAATTATTCTGCGTACGCAATGGAAATGTGGTTTGCAAAGTATTATGAAATACAATCACATGGCAACATAGCCTATAAAAACAATAATCATACAATATAAAAAAAAAATTCATCCAAATACAACACTCAAGCAAACGAGCAAGCCAGAACTTATAACTCCCAATTGACATTCGAAATTGAAATAAAATGATGAAAAACATAGTTAAAAGGGCATTAAATGAACAATATACTATCGCTTTCAACATCCAAAAAATAATGCGTAATTCTTATTCTGCAATTCAAACTTTCCCATACGATTGCCATATATGTCTCATACAAACAGCAAGCATGCAGCAACATAACCTACAAATCACCGTGGAGGAATAATAATAATACAAATGACAATAATAAAACAATGCAAAAGACAAAAAGAAACCGTAACTGTATGTTGGAAAGAATTTTATGTACGCCATCAAAATAATGCAATAGTCGTCAAGAAAACACAGTTTTATTAGATGGCATTAAATGTAAAAATCCATTGCCATATAGATTTGCTCATACTATCTATCACCAAGCAGAGCTACTTCATGTCGTAAACACAAACTACATAACCTAATACACACGAGTTTTTTGTTCAAAATGAAAATTAATCTGGAGTCGAACCTCCAATAATTCGTAGAAAAAGTAAAAATGACTGAAAAAGCAAATTAAGAAGGTCAAAGTGCATCTGTTTTAGATGACATTAAATCAACAATTGCAGAATCATTTTCGATATAAATTACTTGAGCACAGCTACTCCATGTCGTAAACATAATCTACAATACCTAACACATTTTATTTTATTTTTGTTGAAAATGAAAATTAAACTAGAGTAGAACCTCCACATTATTTTGCATAAAATGGCAATTATTGGAAAAAAGAGTGAGAAACACTGAAAAAAACAAAGTATATGAAGGTCAAAGTGCAAGTACGAATATAGTCCCGACGAATTAGGTTTCAATGCTGCTATTAATTAGAGTGGGTGTGATGATTCGTTTGTTAGAGGTAGGTCTGGCTCATCGCGATTCCATTATTACACATCGACAATTTCCATCAATTACTAGAACGAACGTTTTCGACATTCAAAATGCGTCGTAATGCTATTGTAAACTTTCCCATGCATGCGATTACCAAACGCAGCGCCAATTTGATGATGTCGCCTGCAGACATAACCTACAAAACACCATTAAATCGGTGATTAATGAATAAAAAACAATATCGGGACCCTTTTCGATACGATTAACTGACATAAACTCGCCCATAGTACTAGCAAGTACAGCTACTTGATGTCAAACAATCTACAGAGCCTAATATGAATTGTAAGTTTAGTGTGACTTATAGAACAGCCGATCAGCGATCTTATCAGCAAACGAAAATTGCCAACTTATGTGATGACAACACGTGTTTCAGAAAATGTTTTCGGTGTTTGGTGCAAAAACATAACCAACACAATGATTCAATCATGAAAACACTTAAAATAATAAACAACGTTTGTTTCGATTTTGTCCACATCGTGTTGACAATACATACAAAAGTTGGCAATTTTCAAGTAGAAAGGAAGTTCACTGTGTGTATATCGACAATTTCCATTTGCAACATTCCACCTGTACAATCTAAATGCATTGTAAACTTTCCCAAACACAGCCAACTTGATGTCGTATAACATACAACTACAAGAAGCAAGCAAACAAGTCAGCCAGCAACAACAACATAACCTACAAAACACCAGCAAATCAGTTAATTGATTAATTAATGAGTAAGGTAAATGTAAACAAGGTATGTATTGGGACTCGGCGCTTATTCATCATCGTGTGCACGTGCGCGCAGAGGTAACCCAAAACAAAAAAAAAACACAACAGGAAAAAAAAAACGAAAACGATAACAATATAAATAAAATAATAGCGCATAACGCGGTATGAATAATTCATTAGCGACGACCCGATGATGAAAACGACGACGACGACGTCGACAACGAATTTTCTTTCTCACATATATAGAATTGATTGCGTATATATAAGTAGTACATATATGTATTAAATACCTATTGCCAAAGTTTGTGCGCCAAAATTCGGCCGCATCCGATTTGGTGATGCGAAATTGGTCGCCGGCGAAGAAGCCGTTCGGAAAGAGCGCCTTCAGTTCGCTGAGCATGTGGCTGAAGACGAGCGACAGTTTGGTGAGGTTGCGGCGATAGTGCGAGTTCTCATCAAACATCTTCTCCTTGCCCTCCTTGAACAGTTTTATCGCCTGCTTGCACTTCCGCATCAGATTGAAGATGAAGATGTTGAAGTGCTCGTTGCCGTACAGTTGCACCATGTTGTCCTCGTATTTGGAGTAGATCAGCTTCAAGCGCTGATAGGTGTCGGGCAGGATGTCGAGTATAAACGGCGGCGAATTCTTCAGGTTCATCTTCTGATGCTGGCACAGCTTCACCACCTTGTCCATCAGCTTCCACGTCTTGTCCAGAGAGCGTTTGTCGCTCGCGTACTTTGGATGGACGGTGCACGCATCGCTAAAGGCGCCCTGCAGCTTCGAGAAGATCGTGCACAGGTTCTTGTGCTGGATCGGCCTATTTCTGCCCGCCATTCTCTATCAAATGCGGCCAGGGGGTGGGTGGTGGATGGGCTCGCGATGCTGCTCGCCCACCTTTCCTTGCGACGACGGGGTGGTTCGCGTCTTGTGTGTATGTGTGTGGTAGGTACGTCGTTGCACTGCACGAATCGCGTTAACTGATTGTTGATGCACGCCAAACGCACATCACTTCGCGCGGGGGGGTAGAGGCGTGTGGGTCAAAAAAGGGAATAAAAGAGAGTTCGCGTAGCGCGCGGCGGGTCACGGCACGTATTTCGCTCACCTCACATACTTACGCACCGAGCGCGCGCGTTACTTCGTGGCTGCTGGGCCGCGATTTCGCCGAATTCCAGACCGATTTTTTCGTGTCTGACAGACACCACCGTTGACATTTTTCGTTCGCAGCGGCGCGAAGTGAGCGCACAACGCTCGATCCAACGCTGCCAACTTACAATGCCCACTCGTCTTGCGCTTCATCTACTCGACGATAGAGTGCCTAAATACATCAAAATATAATTATTTACACTTAAAATATAAAATAAGTCCACTAATTAATGATCAAACTAATGTTTTATTTGCTTTATTAATTTAAATTTATTGGCATTCCAATTTATAGTCAAGTTTATTTTATTTCCCAGTAGTTCATCTATCCGATTGCAGAGCAAATAAATAATTTCATATAGAAATATAAATTTATTTTGTATTCGCACAATTTAAAATTACTAATAATCACTCTAGAAATTCAATTATCTTACAGCGTTGATATTTCAATTAACAATCAAACCAATTTTTAAACTACTGTCAGTTTGGTAGTTTATTTATTTGACTAGACGAAACAATTAATTACAAACAAAAATGTAAAATTACTTACATTTACTATATTATATAGTTACGCTAAGTGCCTTATTTACCTTACATAATAAATAATTTGTTTTGTAAGAAGGTTAATTTTATAACTACTGTCAGTTGGATAGTTGATATAAACCATGTCACTTCGTGGTTTATCTACCTGACTACAGATCGCATTCAAACCCACTCATCTTCAAATTAATTAAGCCAAAAACGTAAAATATCGCATGAAATCATTTTGTTTAATTAAAATAAATAGCAATTTGTGCATTTATAGATTTTTCCTAACGTAAACGTAAAATTTGAGTAGTGTATCTATTCTGCACGAGAGCATACCGGCGTAGACTTTTCCAAACTTTCCCATCAGTCCGATTAATTAAAAAACCAAATCGATAACATGTTACAAATGTGAACCAAATTTTATTTTATTTGGCGATTCATCATCGCAACTAAATTGAATATTTATTCCATGGCAAAATAGTAAAATATATGCAATTTTTTATAGTGGAATGCATTTTGTAGAGAAGTAATTTTGTCGGCGAGCGCGCTCGCACAAGGGAAATGCGCACTTATATATTGTCACAATATTAATATTCCTCTATCTAGCAGGCGAAAAATTATGCAACCCAAATGACATTCCGGATAAAATTCTGCTATACATATCTATCTTGTTGTTGTTGTTGTGGTGGAGGAGCGTTGATAAATTTCGATGATTGCCCTGATGTAACAAATACAACCGTTGCTGATGCTTTTTCATCTTTCCTACGTATGTTATACTTTTTTTTGCTCTCTCAGCGATCACTTTGCGTCGTTTTGCAACAATGGATAAACCGATGTCGGTAATTTATTGCGCTTCGTCGTCGAATTGTTGGTTTTTTTGTCGTTGTGTAGAAAATCGATGCGATGCTCAATTTACTTATCAGCATCTGTTCAAACAAACCTAGATTTGTCAAAAAAGTAGTTGAGAAGTCATGCTGTTTGGATACAGCGCATGCACTTTAAGAACCACTGGCGTAGCAAAAAACTATGAAACAATGTGAAGTAATGAGTAGGTTGCTAACTTTTCAAATCATTCTCGTAATATGGTGGATTAAAGCAGGTGTGATTTGAATACATTTCCCAAATTTGGACCGCGGCATATAAAGTTTAAGAACCACTGGCGCGTAGCAAAAAAACAATTAAACAATGTGACAACTTTTCAAACCATCCTCGTATTATGAATTAAATACATTGCTTAAACATTACCATGGTAACTAAACAATCTTCAATTGATGGTAAATAAACGAGGACATGTTTATTACATAAAATACACAAATAGCGAGCCAGCGAAACGACAATGCACTCAATCTAATTATTATCTATACTACTATTAATAAATTTATATATATGCTGTTCGGTGAATTGATTGCGTGTTTGCTGGCGCTTAGTAAACGCTCTCGCTCTCTCTCGCTCGGCTTGCTTGATTTATGAATTTTCGAATTGCTATTTTATTAGCGATAACGAATTGGCTTGTTGTTGTTGTTGCTGCTGCTGTTGCTACCGCCGCTCTAATAAGTGTACACAAACTTATCGTAAATCCATATACAAATATTCGATATATATATCAGCGATTTACAGACGACGACGACGACGAGTCGAAATTATATCCATCATCATGAATATTTGCACAACACGCTTCCGGCGTTTGGTGTTTGCACACCAAACAAGTTTTGTTTCATCGACGGCGGCGGCGGCAATGGCAACGTGATGCGCTTGCTTGATCGAATTTAAACGCAACGCGTGCATTTTTTGCTACGCCAGTGGTTCTCAAACATTGTGAGTCAAATTCACCAATGAGAGATTGTGTAGTTGCCATAGTAACAAATTTAGTTAATAAAGAGTGGCAAAAAGTATTCAAGATTATTAAAATCTGACTATAAATTAGTCCATCAGATTAACGTTAGATTGTCAGATCAGTTCATCAGAATACCATTTAACATCAAATCATTAGCTTGATTAGTCCATAAAATCTTTAGTCAGTTCATCAAACCAGTTTGTCTGGTTTTTCATCAGATCAGTCAAGTCAGTTTGTCAGTCTATTAGATGAGTTCAGCATGTTTATAAGATTAGTTTGTTATATCTAATCATCAAATCAGTCCATCAAATTCACGTCCGATTATCAGATCAGTTTTATGTTCGTGAAGCATTCCATCAAATCGGTCTGTCAGACTTGTATATCAGATCGGTTTAATAATTTATTAAATGAGTTTGGCAAATTTATAAGATTGTTAAATCAGTTCATCAGATAACTACTCAACTCACTTCTTTCAATTGGTTTACAACTAGTCTATCTGATTAGTTCAAACATCTGTATCTGTTTATTAAATCAAATCGATAGGACTGCCATTGATTAAGACTAACCGTCAAATCAGTACATCAGATCAATTATTCAGATGGCCAGATCAGTTCATTAGATAACTATTTAATATCAGTTCAATCAATAGGACAGCTATTGATTAAGACTAGTCGTCAAATCAGTACATCAGATCAATTGTTCAGATGGTCAGATCAGATGTAATTTGGAAGGAAACAAGCCAAAGTAAAATCATGGACACCCCGTATATATATATTCAACTGTATATATGTATATATCGATTGCGTTCGCCGTCGTCGCCACACAAAATAAACATATCCATCCGCATTCATTATTGTGTGCGAACCGATAATTAGATCGAATGGCCCCGTTTTATCTGTCCGCAACAACATGCAACACAACACACACACACGATGCATACAATTGCACCGCACACAGCTTATCAATTGTGTGTGTGTGTGTGTGTGTGTCAATGTTGCGCTTCGTTTTTGTTTTTGTTTTACCATGTTGCGCGTGCGGTAGCAAACTTTGGCTCTTCAAGTTTGTTGCTGCTGCTATAGGTAGCGAATTCTCTCCCTTTTTGCTCGTTATACGTCTTGTTTTTTGCATCGGCAGTGGAATGAGAATGGGGCCTGGTAGGTAGCGCAATAAGGTGGATGATTTAATGAACTTTCGTTCGCGAATTTTGATTAATGCACCGTCGCTGCGTTGATTGTTACATTAATTAAGTTTTATGATGGCGAGCGCTTTTTGTTTCTATGTTTTTTGGAGTGTATTTATGAGTGATTAATGCGCACGTCTTGATTTATGAATGTTGAGAACTAATTTGATGAACTGATCTGATAATCTAATGTGGATTTGATGGACTGACTTGATATAATAAACTCTGTTATACTTATCTGATAAACCGATTTGATTGATCTGATTGACAGGTTTGACAAATTGATCTGAGGACCTAATTGATTGTTTGATAGGTTTCTGAATTAATGATTTGATAGATTGGCGCAGAATGATAGTTTGAAAATTTGTTTATTCCCCGTTTATGAAAGTTGAGTATTAATCTGATGAACTGATCTGACAATCTAAAGTCAATATAATGGATTGACTTGATGGTCGCAGATAACAAACTAATCTAATAATTGTGCTGAATTTATCTGCAATGGACTAATTGAAGATGTGATAGTCTGATGAGCTATTGATCTGATAGATTGAGTCACATAGACTGAACTCATTTGATAGGCCGATAAATCGCTATAACTGATCTGTTGGACTGATCTAATAAACTGATCTGAAAGACTGATCTAATAAACTGATCTGAAAGACTGATAAACTTATTATGCTCATAGACTGACAAATAAATTTTCTTAATACCCGTTTATTGATGTTTGACTGATTGAATTGATTGATCTGATGGGTTGTAAAATTAATAATGATTTGATGTTGAGTAGTAATCTTTTGAACTGATTTGACAATCTGACGTCCGTCTGATCGATTGATTTGATAGTTGCATATAACAAACTAATGTGATAAATCAGTCGAATTCATCTGATAGATAGATGAACAAACCGAATTGACTTATCTGACAATTTGATTTGACGAACTGATCTGATAATCTGATGTCAATCTGATAGACTGATGTGATGGTGAGATATAATAAACTAATCTTATAAATCAGTTAAACTGACTAACTGAAGATTTGATAGATTGATAAACTAATGATTTGATGTTAAATCGTAAGCTCATAAACTGATCTAATAATCTAACGTTAATCTGATGGACTAATTTGATGATTTAAATTGAATTCGTCGGATAGATAGACAGACCAACTTATTTGACTGAAAGAGGTTTGACAAAATGATCTGATGAACTGATTAACTATTGATC
This sequence comes from Adinopsis sp. GC000173, assembly GCA_030264715.1. Taxonomy (NCBI): domain Eukaryota; kingdom Metazoa; phylum Arthropoda; class Insecta; order Coleoptera; family Staphylinidae; genus Adinopsis; species Adinopsis sp. GC000173. Next base: position 53,294 of record JARJDW010020051.1, read on the forward strand.
GGATGAATTCACTGACAAACTCTTGTTTTGCATCAAATATGAAATCTTTAATTTGTCTTATGGCCGAATTTTTTATGCCGGGAAATTGAAACACACCAATGTGTAAACATGGTTGCCTATCGCAAAGTTTCGCTACGCCTAAAAAGATGCGGTTTGGGTGCGTATACACACACACATAGTTGTTTTGGTCGCAACAACAAACTATTAAAAGCGACTTAAATCCTTCCAACATGAATTTCGCAACCATTTTAAACAAACACACAAACGGTATAAATTAATTCATTTTCAGCAGCAGCAGCAGCACGAAATTTATGCAAATTTATGTTGATTTAAAACGTCGTCGGGGTGTATAAAAATTTGCATTTTTGTAAATTACACCGAAACGTAAATAAATTAACTCTAAAGAGCTTTTTGTTGTGTTTTTTTATTCTTTTTTATATATTCTTCATTCAATATTCTTTACATCGTAATAAACTCGACGATAATAATAAATTTAATTAAAAATTAAAAGAAGTTGTTAAAAAATATACACACGTCCATGATGGCTTGGAAAATCATAAAATATTTACGAGTATCATATTTTTTAAAATTCGGTGCGCGCACACAAAAATGATGCTATCAATTTCTAACTAATGGTGATGATAAAAACAAAACAAAACCGTAGCCGACATTAATTGCTTTGATATCGATTGTTTTTGCTAAGAAATTCACAGCATTAAAAATCGAGGAGGTTTAAAGTACAAAAATATTTACAATAAATAGTATTTTAGTCAAATATGTTGTAAGAAAATAAACAAACGAAAAACGTAATTCCAAATGAAGTTGGCAAATGTAGACAGTTTTTGGGTAAATGGGAATAAATACAAATACAATATTTGCTTATAAAGCTTCGTACAGACTTGAGTATTTTTGCGCGAACGAACAGTTTGCGCGCACGAATGCTCAAGTCTGGACGTGTTTCGCACGAAAATCGTTTGATGTACCGACAAGCGACGGATCGCGTTCGTGCGCACAAAAATGCCCAAGTCTGTATGAAGCTTTATATGCACAAACATAACGATTTTTAGACAAATTGTGGAGGAAAACGAAAAAAATTTATAAGAAGTTTAGAAGTTTTGTTGCTTTCTCGTGGTAAACCATTTTTAAAATTAAAAATTAAAATATTAAAACAAACACAAGGTTGGATTCACAATATAATATATATTTGTTGACGCGTTTCGACTATTGTTCTGTTGATGACTACGCAATAGTCGAAACGCGTCAACAAATATATAATATGGTATATTTATTGTGAATCCAACTTTGTGTTTGTTTGAATATACTATTTTAATTTTAAATTCGTAAGAATTATTAGAATTCACATTTTTCGGAAATTCTTAAAAATACAATTTTTACATATTTCACAAATTAATATTGAGCACTATTTTTATAGTATCTAATAACTAAAGTAGATGATGCAGGATACAAACTATTCGGGCAAATGGGAATCGCAACTAAATTCATAAACAAACAAACGTAAATGTAGGTATGGCGGCCTATCATCGTGACTCGCACCGTCACCCCGTTTGCGATGCAACGACAACAATGCAATGTGCTTTTTCGGACAAATTGGAATCATTAAAAATTTGTTGAAACACTTTAATTAAATTATTGAAAAATAAAACGACACGAATATTAATATTAAATCATAATTTATGTTTTCGGACAAATGGGAATCGTCAGAAAAACGCACACATCACTAACGAACGGGAATGTAGTTTGTAATATGTAGTAGTAGGTATGGTGGTCTACCATCGCGATTCGCGCCGCCACCCCATTTGCGATGCAAAGGCAACGACAAGTACATTTTCGGACAAATCGGAATCATTAAAAATTAGTTGAAACACTTTAATTAAATTATAGCAAAATAAAACGACACGAATATTAAATATTAAATCATAATTTATTTTTTCGGACAAATGAGAATCGCCAAAAAAACGCACATATCACTATCGAACGGGAATGTAGTATGTATGTAATATGTAGTAGTAGGTATGGTGGCCTACCATCGCGACCCGCGCCGCCACCACGTTTGCACGACGCTACTCGCACAACGCAACGGCGACGCTGGTGGCGGCGAGCGCCGGCGCTATACTAGGTGCGCGCATATCCGTCGACCGGCCCCAGTGAGTAGTCGTTCTCCATCGCTCGTCGCCGGTCGTCGTACACAGTGCAGTGCCGTCGCGCTTAACTAAAGCACGTCGTCGTCGTCCCGTGTCGTTCGCCCGTGTGTCGTCGTCGTTTTGTTTGATATATATATATTTACGGGGTGCCGTTGTCGCACAACTGATTCGAACGATGGGTAAGAAGAACTCGAAACTGAAGCAGGACACGATTGACAGGCTTACCACCGCAACCTATTGTAAGTACACCTAATAAGTATATCCTCCTTTCGTTTCGTATCCGACGGCATTTCGCAATCCGAATTAAGACATTGGACAAACGCACAACAATCCTTAATAATTTTTTTATGAAATTTAAGATTTTTTGATTATTCATTATCATTTTTGCAACAAAAATTTTAAAGGTCACTTTAGTTGCCTACCTACATCAATTGTTTTGGCATTTTGCAATTGTAATTAAAACATTTGACGAACGCACAACAATCCTTAATAATTTTTTATGAAATTAAAGATTTTTTGCTTATTCATTAGCATTTTTGCAACAAAAATTTTAAAAGCTAGTTTAGCTGCCTACCTACATCCAATATTTTAGCATTTTGCAATTGCAATTAAAGCATTTGACGAACGCACAACAAATAATAATCGAAATGCCAGCACGCATAAATCCACAAAAACATTTTAGAAATTATGATTGAAGTGAGTTTGGTTGCCTACCATTTTCTTTTCCAGTATTTAGGTATTTTGTGATTTTCCATGAAATTTATATTTTCCGCGTACATTTTCAACACTTTACGATGGAGATTTATAATTAAAATTGCCTACCATTCATTCATTCTTTTGACATTTTGCAATTATAATTGAAACGCACAATAATTTGTAATTGAATTTTTCATAAAATTTGCGCATTTAACAACATTCTTTTCAACGCAAATTCATAAATTCTTATAATTCAAGTTGGTCGGGTTGCCTACTACTCCTTCACTTATCGTTTTTTTTGCTTTGCTGGCAAATTTATTGCATCGAATGGAAGAATCGCTCCTCATACGAAAATTGTATTCATTCCAGTAGAGAATCAGAATTTTTCCGCTTGAAATACCCCCAAGCGATGGCTAATGTAAACATGATTGCCTATATACATTCATACAATTGTTTCTTTTTGCAAAATTAACTTTCTTTTGGAATATATTGCAAAGTTGTACGCATTGAAAAACACGCATTTTTCCAAAAGACAAATTATTAATTTTAAGGTCAAAGTACATCTGGTTGTCTACCATTTACTACAACAAATTAACGTTTTTTTTTTTACTTAAAAATGCATTGTATCGAGTTGAAAAATTGCTGCTTGTATTAAATTAAATTCAATTCAGCAAAGAAACAGAATTTTTCTGCTTGAAATATTCATTTGATGGCTAATGTAAACATGGTTGCCTATATATATTCATACAATATATATTTTGATATATTGCATTGAAAAATAACATATTTTCAGTAAAACATTATAAAGTTAAGACGGAAGTACATTTGGTTGCCTACCATTTATTGTAACAAATGAAATTCTTTTTTGCTTGAAAAATCATTGTTGAAAAATTGTTCCTTCTACAAAATTATATTCAATCTAGCAGAGAATCAGAATTTTTCCGCTTGAAATACTCCATTTGATTGCTAATGTCAACATGGTGGCCTACATTCATATAATTGTTTTTTTAGCGATAAAGTGTTTTAAGTAATACAATCGAATTTTTCACGCAATTAACTATTTTTGTTTTGTCAAATTGCAATTTGCAACCTTTTTTCTAACAAAATTTTGTATGTTGGTTTGGTTGTTTACTACCATTCATTTTTTGCTTCAAAATTTATTGTACCGAGTTGGAAAATTACTCTCCCGCATACAAAATTGTATTCATCCACGTAGAGAATCAAAAAATATTCTGCCTGAAAAAGCCCATTCGATTGCTATAATGCCAACATGGTTGCCTACAGTTATCTAATTGCTTTCCCCCTTGGAGTGATAAATTGTGTTAATGTACGAAGTGTTATGATTGGATTTGACAAACATAAATCACTTAATTTTCAATTTGCAATTGTTAAAGTTAGCTGGGTTGCCTACGAGCCACTTATAATCACTTTATGTTTATAATATTGTATATTGCGTTGAGAAGTCATCCATCACGTTAAAATAGTACTAAATGAATCAATAATACGAAAATTCCTGCTTGGAATGCAGTTATTCGATTGTTAAAGTAAGCATGGTTGTGTATTATTATTACAATTATTTTTTTGCTACAAAACTCATTTGGTCAAGTTAAAATGTATTAAATAAATCAGTAACAAGTAATTTTTGCTTAGAATATAGCCATTCAATTGTTAAAGTAAATATGGTTGTCTATATTACCCATTTTATTTTTACAACTATTGTTTATGGTTCAAGCACAAAAATTGTTTTAAGTAACACCTACTACTACTACTACTACGTGTAAAGATTGTACTTGGCAACATATAAATCACTGCACGAAAATGAACAAAACAAGCACAACGAAACCAATTGAATTCGCAGCGAGTGAGAAAATCCGCTTTGTTTTGTCGCTTTGGAAAAATTGTCGACGGCTAAAATTGCACTGATTCAATCAATACAGCGAATCAAAAACAATAATTTTGCTCTCTCGCTTTCTCTCCTACTCGCTCGAAAGATGTTTGGAAATTTCGCGGCGGAAGCGAATGAATGTAATTGCAATGATGATGTTAACTTGGTTGCCTAACATCGATTCATAAAAATTGTGTTATCGCATATAGAAGTTCGATGAACAATGCATTTTTTATGCGTAAAATTTACATTTAACGCACAAATTGCCCCAAACAAAACAATATTCATTTAGTTGGTGAACAAGAAAAATTAATAAGCGCTTAATTGGCGTAGTAGCTACCTACTTATGTATATAGTATGTAAACAGAATTGCCTACGATCGATAGCGATCACATTCCCAACTATCCGCTATACACAAGTTCGCATTTTGCGTGTTGTTGTTGTAGCTGCTGCCGCGGGGTGTTGATTGAAAAATTGCCGGGCGGGTTGCATTAAATTGTGCGCTCGCACGCAATGCACAGCCAGAATGGCCCAAAGACGCATTTAATGCCGGACTTGGATTAACTAAAATATTACCTAGGCATAAAAACTTTAATATTCTTCTTCCAAAATTGCTAAAAATAAGCAAATGTAGCAAAGAAATGCAAAATAAGCCAAAATCACTAAATTGTTTTAGCATTGGTTCCATATTTACACCAAAGAATGTTTTTGGGTTCCATATTTACACCCAAAAATCTATTAAATTTTTTTATTGCATTTCTCGCCGAATTTCGCAATTCTGAATCGATTTAGCATGGGTTCCATATTTACACCAAAGAATGTTTTTGAGTCTCTTATTTACACTATTAATTTTTTTTATTGTATTTCTCGACGAAATTCGCAATTCTGAATCGATTTAGCTTGGGCTCCATATTTACACCAAAAAGAATCTGGGTTCTACATTAACACCAAAAAATGCCATAATGAATATGAAGTGAGATGGGAAACAAAATGAAGAATGAAATAAAAAACCATGCAATATAATAATGCAATACAAACAAAATTGTGCAATGGACCATCGTAAAAAGCAGCAGCATCAAAGCAAAGTAGCGAAACGATGCCGGTATTATAACGCAATATAACAATACCGCTTTTTTATGAAGACGATGGGACGCGCGTCGCGGCGGCAATGCTGTTTTTAAGCGCTAAGGGGTATTTGTGCAGCTGAATATTCTCTACCATCACCATTATGGCAACATTGTTGTTGTTTGAAAATTCGTGACCGGCACATCCGCCATTTCTAGTAGTTACGTTTACGAGGATGGTCTGAAAAGTTTTCTCCCGAGTGCTCTTTTTCAACATTTTTTTCGCTGGTTTCTTGCAATTTTCGTGATTTTTAATGATTTTTTTTGTAATTTTTTGCTATTTTTTACGTTTTCGCTGTTCTTTTGCCACTTTTTGCTGTATTCTACGACTTTTTATTGTCTTTTTTTTGTTTTTTAGTGTTTCTTTCATTTTATTTAGTCAATTTGCTCATTTTGTTGCAAAAAAGCGGCGAAAAAATTGTAAAAAACCCCAAAAAGTCTTAAAAATAGCAAAAAGTGGTAAGAAAACAACAAAAATTATTGTCATTATTGTTGTTGTTTAAAACTAATTAACCGTCACCTCCGCCATTTATAACATGCAAATGTTGATACGATTTTAGCGCGATCAGATGATGAAATGTAAAAAATGTGTGCAAGGATGCAGCGGCGATTTAGTGCCACATGCCGTTCTGCCATCATTTTAAAAAAGCGCATAAATTTTTCATATATACGGTCAGCTGCGAGAATTTATGCGCGTATGCACTTAGACAAAGGCTGGCACGTGTGTAAAGCACTTTGTTGGCGAAAAAGTAGCCGATAAATGCTAGGTAGGTATAAATGTGAT
>JARJDW010020055.1:0-18156 GCA_030264715.1 Adinopsis sp. GC000173
GCATATCACCATCAGATGCATTTAAAAAAATAATATCGACCTACGTGTTCAGAATTTTTAATTAAGGCATCGTTTTCTAAATAAACGGGTGTTTCCGAACTTACTGAACACACTGTATCTATGAGCATTTTCAATGATGTAAAATAAAAATCACTCACCTTGATGACGTCATCATCCCAAGTGAATCTTGTCGCCAATTTTTCCAACCGAATCGAATGTTAGTCGAATGGTTTAAAAGTAAAAAGAAACAACGCGGGTGAGAAGATGATGGGTTTCAGAAAAAAAAGTTGATTGTATTACATTTATTCGACAGCACTTCAATTAAGTTATTAACAAAAGAAGAACACCATTCACTTTATTCTTTTCGAAACGTTGTTAGATGGTGTATAAAATTGAGAAATTTTAGTAAAGAACGTGCAAAGAGCGGTAGAAAAATGTAAAACTTTGTTGGTTAAACACAAAACAGATTACGAAAGCCGCAATTGGAGGTTGCCTATCGTTGCATTAGAAAATGTTTCTATTCTTAAATTCTGTTATAAATGGTATATTGTAGTTTTGTCGTGTTACTTCTAAAATTTTATTTTAATGCACCAATTGAGAGATTATATACATAAGTGATGTTTATCATTAACAAAATTCTAAAATATTTGACTTTTGATGGAAAGGCATCTTATTATTTTAAATTCTGCATATCATATTATTTTATACACCTCAACAATTGATGAACAATGGATCTTCTACAACATATTCGTATATAATGAAATGTAACAAAATGTTGATTAGAAGTTAAAAATGTCTTAATTTTTTACATTTAAATTGTTTAACACAATTACAGAAAACGTTAAAACGCTGACATGTTCCATTTATTGGCTTTATTTTGCCTTTCATTCGCAATTTTAAATGCAAAGTATCATTTTTTCCATGTATATGCTTTGAAACAAATGTTAATCATTTGTAAAATTAAATATAAAACTTTTACATAGGAAGTGGATTATTTCAAAGTATTTTTTAGTTAATAGAAGTTTGTTACAAACCATATTTTTAAATTGAATTTCATGACAAGTGACATGCACATTTTACAAGTTTTTTTACTTTCATTTTATTCTAAATAATTTGTAATGGTTTGTTTCGTTCTTTAATCCTTTTTAATATAACAAAAAGTGATTGGCGACTACATAGATACATTTTAAATTTTATAATTTGAATCATACCTATACGGTGACGGCGACGAGCTAAAAGTTTGAATTTGCACGAAAGATTTTCATCAAATGCCAATTATGCAAAATTATTAATGAAGGAATTTTTTTACATTAATTGGCTTTATATTAAAGTTGTTGTATTTTTTATGTATCTCGAAAGTTATTGACTACATCATCTGGAAGTTTCTGTGTTTTGAATTAGTGGTTCATCTATTTTCTACATTTATTTTCCATCGTTAAAATCGGTATTTAACAATAACCATGTGTATTTATCCATCTTTTTAGTTTGATATCAACGACTCCAATAATATTGCAATTTACTTACCTACTAAAAACAAGGTTTTAATCTCTAAAAAATGATCGCAAAAAAATTGTTTTATATAATTTGTAATTTACAGTTGCAAATTAAATTAAACTGTAAATACATATTTTAATTTCTTCATGTTCCTTTATACATTTTATTTCAATGCGCAAATTGAAAGATTGCATACATAAGTGATGTTTATCATTAACAAAATTCCAAAAGATTTGTTAATGCCAAAATAGAATATATAATTATATTTTTATATAGTATATAAATGTATACACTTTGTTATACAAAATATGATAAAAATAATTTACATTTGTATAAAAATTAATATGTCTTGTTATTAATTTCTTATTCCATACCTCTTATTACACATTTTTTCGCTCACAATCAGTATGATTATAAAGAGAAATATTACTAAGTTTAAACATATTTCAATTAATAATAAAAATCAGTTCACACCCTCTATGATCTTACATTCTCCTAATGGAATTCTTTGAGCTTATTTATACCAAATTTTAAATTAGTATTAAGCTATTATAGGTATATGATTGAAGTGGAGTTACCGCCTGTTAGTTAAGGACAGCTGTATAGGTCTGTCCTTGTTCCTAGCCAGCTGCATTTCAACATTTACTTGAACATATTCTTACCGATTAGGGTTCTTCGACTGGGAGTTTGGCGCACTCCTGTAATCCAGCAGCTCGGAGGTCAAGTTTGCAACGTTGAGGTGTTCGAGTCAACCTGAGCGCATTCACAGCGTGACAGTGGTAACAGTACCCGCTTTAAGCTAATTCGTACCGAAATGTTGGTACAAAACAAAAAGGCTGTGTTGGGATTTGGCCTGGGGTCTCACACAAAATTCACAAATCAATCACGACTGAAAAGTTACATGTCTGGAGCTCTGTGGGGGTTTTCAAAGCCTTTACCTTGCAGTGTTCCTCCTCTCTCTACTAGTAAGAAGCAAAGGAAAATTGCCCTGATTGCCTGTATCACTCAGCATCGAACACAGCGACTGGAGGTTGCAAACTTTTTTTATGTTAAATCGTTTTTTTTAATAAAAGAATATTACACTGACAATGCAATCTTAAATTTCGAGAAATTAGTTAGTAAACTCACCATTTTCATATTTAAATCAAATACTTTAGTATTGAAAGGATGAAAATAGTATAAAACTATGATTTAAATAGAATCAAATTACAAAATTATATAACCCCATCAAAATAGTTCTAATAACAACGTTTAATTAATTTAATTAGCTCAATAAACTATTAAAAAACTAGCATCGATATTTTATTGTGAAAGGGATAGTACCTTTTAATTTAATAGCTAAAGCATTAAAGTTCTGGCGAAAAACCGTAGAGCGACGACTTGTTTTTAAAGTAAGTGCATTTGCACAGTTTGCTAAATAAGTTTATCGTTAATCTTAAACAATACTGCAAATATATTGAAAATTAATTAGTTTCAATAATTTAAAAAAAAATTATTAATGAGGAAAACACTTGGTTAGGTTCACAAAAAATATATTATTATCAATATCGATATTTCCACCTGACGGTCATCATCAGGATACTGAAACATTAATCAAGTGAATGCAACGAATTTCTTACAATTTATATTGAAACTTTCTCAAAATTCACACAATTACAACATTTTGTTACACATCTTCCTATAGATTTTACAAATTCAAAAAAAACTTCATACAGTTGCAAGTGCAACAGGCGCAACAGTAATAGAAATTGAAGGAAATCGAAGGAAATGTTCAAAATTTTACATAAAGAGCCACCTTGTGAGTAGTAGTTGCTTTAGTAAATAAAATATTTCTAACCTCACTTTTTCATACCTCAATTTCTAACATTTCTAAATAAAAACGTAAAATGCAAATACCTAATTTATTTCTACAGCCACAAAAAATATTAGAAGGTAAAATATTATTTCAAATACCCAAAAACACACATAATAATTCAAAATATTTAGCGTTTTGTAGGTATGCCAGCAAGAAAACTGGAGGTAGTACTAAAAATATGAATACAAAAGTACGACCGAAACATCGAGGATGGAAACGACAAGATGGGCATGAAGTAACAGAAGGTACAATTCTAGCTCTACAACGCACATTAAGATTTCACCCCGGGCTAAACGTAGGAATGGGAAGAAATGGAACGCTCTTTGCATTAGTACCAGGCAAAGTTGTAGTCACTTGCGAAAAAGTAAACTTGAATTGGGATCACACATGGGTACAACGATGTTATGGTCATAGACAAGGCACCGAGTTTTATAAAAAGTACTTTAATGTGCTACCAGCGAAACAGCATCAAAATTTCAAATTAATAGATCAAATATAAAAAATAGTTAGGAGTCAATCCAATGTAGTGTAATATACTTTACAATATTATCGTTGTCGACTGTTGCTAAAATGCCCTTTTTCTTTACTGATGAACCTAATCTACCGAATGCTACCAATTCGCTAGTAAATAGAGGTTCGTTTACGGTATCTACACACTTCACTACAAGCATAGCGTGATACATTATGGGATCACCTGTAACGAATAAATTTAAAGAATGATTCGCTTCTAATAACATTTTCATTATCACCTTTGTATACTAAGAAGTCGGCGCCAAACTTTTCTCCTGGTGTAATGTAGTAGCCTCTTTCCCACAAATCTTTATACACCAAACACTTTTTTCTGGTTGTAAGTTCGATTATTTTATCCTTTGGCGAAGCAACTTCTTTTCCATCTGAAATAATTTTGAAGTTTTTAAAATGCTACAACTGCCACATTAGCGAACAAGTAGTACAATCACTCGGGTTGTAAAGTAAAATAGGCCAAAGCATATTTTCTTCATCTATCGTTACAGCTTTCTCCAATTCCTCTCGGAATATTTCTTGCTGGCTTCGCTGGTCACCTTTTTTGCGTTTACCCTCCAAGATTTTATCAAAGTAGCTTAGGACTTGATTTTTGCGCATTCTAATATATGCTGCACGTTCCGCATCTAAGAGTCGCCTCTTATACGAATCATCAGTGCGTGTTTGCTCATTTTCGCTTGTCACCACACTTGCTATATTTTTGTCCAATAACAAATAAACCTCTTCGGGTAGTAGTTTCAACGGAAGAGCTGTAACAAACAATTTTCTACAAATGAATATATTCTGTTTAATTAACATACCAGGGTTATTGCAATTTAAGCCCACAAATTCTCCGATTATTCGATATTCGTTTCGCAATGTCTCCCAGTCTGAAATATGAAATGATCATTATATTTTTTCACAGGTATTAATAAATTGAATGTTACAAAATTTACCTTCTAGCCTGTTAATGAATAAGGAGTTATTTTGTAATATTAATTTAAACATTGCAAAATCCGGAAAATAAGAGGTTATATTTTTAAATTGCGTGTTTTACCCTCCCGTTGCCTCCCCCTTTCGTACTTTAATGATACCGACACTCCTACATGTCTAATTGACATAAATGAAATGGAAATACTTAAAGTAACGTATGTCTGAGAGTTTGGATTTAAAAACGTCGAAACTTAAAATTGTTTTTAAAAAAGGTACTGTGATGTTCAGGAATTGAAAAATGAAATAAACATATTCAAGATTCATTTGCTTATCATGATTCAATATTATAGCATCTATAAATTCGTTAAATACTAAAAGAAATAGAGAAAATTCATAAATTAATAAAGCAGAATTTTGAAATCGGATGCTATAAAAACTAAACAGAAAACATTCGTCGTTTTTATTTTTTACATCTTTCATTGGAATGTGTTTAAGCAATATGTATAGCGTTTTATTTTCAAACATTATAATGTATATATTTTTTTATTAAATTGAAATCTGTCCATGTTTTGTATCAATATCTTCATTTATCACTTCGCTTCAGGCATCATTAATAAAGGTACTTTTAACAAGCTTTATTTACAATGATTCGGAAATAGCTTTAAAATATATGATAGAGTCGATAGAGTATATATTTTTAAAATTAAAATATAGTAGACTCCCGATTATTCGCAATAATAAGTGGCGGTTTTTATCAAATAAAAATACAAAAATTGAGTTTTTTTAACCAGGGTTCAAACTATATTTTATAAATCCTACAATTTAATTTTATCCTTTTTCTATTTTCAAGAAATAATTGTTTTTATCAATCATAAAATAATTATTAAACGCGAAGACCGAGAGAAAATTGATTGAATAACTGCTAGGTTTTTAATTATTCATTGCTTTCGTTGGTAATTCTATATCAATTATTGTTACACTTTAAATTGTTGGTTTAAATAATAAAAATCTTATATTACTCAAAATCCAGCATTTTTTGCATTGTCTTGTCATCCATTAGTAAATAACTAAAGGAGCAAAGAAAACGTTTGGCTGGTTGTCGGATTTTAAATTATTGTGAAAGATAAATTTATTAAATTGACTAATTTAGCATTCATCAGAACTAATTAAAAGTTAGTTAGCCAAAACTAGTCAACTTAGTATATTTATTTAGCTTTATTTTTCACAACAATTTAAATAAAACTTCTCCAACCAACCAACCAACCAAACTCATTAGCTTATACTACTTATTTTATAGTAATAAAATAATTTTAATACGGAGCATTTACATTTTGCTCTAACACTAAAACTGCTAAATATTTATTATGTATACATTAATTAATACAAAAACATGAAACGTTTTGTTAAATTTATTACTATGTAAAAAATAACTTGGCTTTTGAAATGAGAAACGTCCAACATCCGGTAACAAATAAAAACACTTTCTTGAAATCGCATCCAAGATTGTCATTTGGGACCATCATTGAAATCACAGATGTAATAGTAGATATTAAACTTTATTAAAATACACTATTTACACCAAATGTTCACTTAGATCTATCAATAATAACCATTTGCAACTGTGATAGAAATTCGTAAGTAAAAAGAATAAATAATTAACGATTTATATGTTGCTTAACATGTTTTAACGATCCATAATTATTATTTAACTCTGCCTTCCATGTTGCTGGCGAACAGAAGAAATATGTTTAAGACAATAAAGAGCAGTGATTATGTAATTTTCTTCTTAGGAGACTAAGCAGTGGGGCAATGTATCGTTATGTATTAAATAATTTAAAATGAAGAATTAAAATTGTTTTAAATGTGTATCACAAGTACGAAACTCCACAACTAAAATGTTGTCAAAGCAGTCATACTGCTTTTACAGTCTATATTCGTTCTTGTGGTGTCTACGAAGGTAATACCGAACGGTTCGATAAATGTTAAACAGTCATCCGGAGTATTGAAAGCCAATTCTTCAGTAACGAAATTCACCGAAATGTTTTGTCGATAGCTAAACAGGTAAAAATATATTAATAAGTGTCTTGATTGGCAAGGCAAACTTGTTTTATATCACAATCATATACTATAACAAGTTTCCCAATTCAAAATCAAGTACAAAATCGCATTACCCAGATCTACGGCTGAAAAGAAATGATTTTTTTTTCTTCATTCAAAAATTTTGTATGTTACAACGTTTGAACCAAATTGATTTGATTTGTAATAGCTGGCCGAAAATCATTTCTATTCCAGGTACATACCTCTTTATAATACATTTGAGAAATTCCTTTCGTTCGCGCTCGATAAACCAATCGATTAAGTAACCGGCCATCTTAGGCGCTTGAAGATAAAGTTTAAAAAACCTATGGAAGTTGCCACAACCCCACGCTGACCGCACTTTTAAAGCGAATTTTATACAATCATCAACCTTTTCAGATTCGTTCAAAGATTTCATAATAGTCATAATATCTAAAATGGAAATTAAGATCAATGATTAACGCTCTTAATTAATAAATTGTAAAAAAACAAACCTAATGTATTTTTAGTAAATATATAATATAATATCCGATATGCCAAAAACTCGTTACGATTTGCTCCACCTATTTCAGAATACAACATTTTTAATTGCGTTTGGCACTGATTGAACTCCTCATGGTCGCCTTTTTCTAAAGCAATTCTTGCATGCGTTTCGTAAACTTCAACTGTAAATTCATTTCTAATACCTTGCACCTGCAAAAAAGAGAACATCGTCATATTTTCTATTTTACATCTTACAGATTTTGATAAATCTTATAAATATTGTGCAAAATTTGAATATCGTAAGAAATAACGTTACAAGTTATAATATAATTGCATAATTATGTATTTGTATTGAACAGGACACTAATGTGTGCAAAAAAATATACATAGTTGTTATTTACTTGAGGCTATGCTGTTAATTAATATTGTGATAGTAAAAAAGACCCGAAAAATGAAAAAATTAAATTTACGTAGCGGCCAATGGAAGGTGTTGCTACTCGAATTTTTGCTCAAATAAATTCAATAATAATACACTAAAACCTGCATCAATTTTTACTTTCAAAAATTAAATAAATCTATTTTTATTATAATTTCGTGTATCGAAGCTCTCTAATCTAATCATCAATCTATTAACGATGAATTAAATAGAATGGTTTGAAAAAAAATTATGTTGGTTTAGAGTAGTCTTAAAATAAATCTCTATATAAATAATCCAAATAAATTTGGAACATTAAGTATGAATTTTATTTAATGAGATTAGTATATTAAATGCTACTGCCTCTGTTTGAGAATAAGTATAGTTGCTACACTATATTTATATTTACGTTTCATCTAAAGGGTGAAATTACTAAAAAATATTTTTGAGGAAACATTATAAAAGATAACAGCATATTTTGTTTTCATAATTTTAGAAAAGCATCTGTAACGTATTGTATTGTACAAAAGTTTGGACCTATAATTGTCTATAATCGCGGTCGGCAAAGTAATCAATTCAAAGAGCCAAATATTAAAAGTTTATTTAAGAGCCGAAACATTGAAAAATAGTGGTATAATTTTTAAAAAAATTTGTAGCATACAAAATATTACATCTATTTAACACATTTCAAAAACTTTCATTTTTATACCGGGTGCAGTGTTAGTAATTTTGTTAAACTATTCAGTACTATCATAAAATCGCATCATCTCGTTCTATCGAACGCCTCACCAAAAAGGGATTTCCAGGAACTGCAATTTTTCGAGACCCACGGTTACCTGGATTTCGGCAGTTTAGAATGATTAGAGAATGCATTTTTTTATTTATGGCGTTGATTTGCTTCAAGTAACCAAAATTTAGTCCTTTTTGAGATGCGTTCGATAATTCATGGACATGTTTAACCAATATTTGTTTGGGACTTCATTCGCGTTATGTTAGTAGTTCTCGTATGTTTTTATTACAATGTGCTAATGTATAAATTTGAAAAAAAATGGAAAAACAGGCTTGTCGATTTGCAATCCCTAATTACAACATGAGGTATTTTATGTAAGGGCTCAAGAAGCTAAAGAGGCACATGTAGCTCGCAAGCTGTTTGTTTGCCGATCATAATATTCTAAAATGCTTGTTTTAAAATTTCCTCTCAATAGGAAGTAAATAATTCATTCATTATTAACACTTAACACAACTAGCAAATACATATTTTTCATCGAACGTAATACAAAAAGTGTTATTTCAATGTATTATAACCTAATATCTACTTACAGTAAGATCTTGTCGTATGGATTTAAGTTGATCACAAGTGTAGAAATAATCTTGTTTTTCCGTCCACTTATTTTTGACGTTCTGTAATGATAATTTTAGCACTTCAACTGGACGAACTTCACATGGTTCTGGTGCTTTTGTAAGTCTCAAAAAAGACTTTTCCAAATTCGTACACGTGCCAACAATATGAAATTCTGTCCAGTCAAAGTCTCCGTTGCTGTCTTCGTAAAATTTCTCTAAAGTCATATTGAAAGCTTTACGTTTTTTCATATTTGCATTACCAATAACCGATTCGACTAATGGAGTCGTTGTTTTGACGGTATTAAAGCGAGCAGCACGTTGTTCTAAAAGTTGCGCGTTGTTTTCATTTTCAACGCCAAATTCTGTATAGAAAGGAGCTTTCTTTTCCTTTCCTTTTAGTTTTTTGGGCTGTTTTTTTATTGTACCTAAGCGATTTGCTAACTTTCCTTTAGGTTTTTTCACGGGTTTATTTAGTGGTATATAACTCTCTCTACTATCTGAAGAAGTGGACGTTGACGATGAAGTTGTACTAATGATTGGAAAGAAAAAGAAAATATTCGCATTTAATGCAATTGATTCAATGTTGGTGAAAAGTATTATTACCTGGATGAACGACGCCTACGTGGACTTCTACTTCTTGCTTTCTGGCGATAATTTGGAGATCTTGACCGCGACCTAGAAGATGACCTACTGGACCCACGCAACGTTGAAGCCCTAGCACCTAAACGTGCGCCCATAGCAGCCGAAAGACCTTTCTTTGGAGGATTCTGAAATTGTGCCAATTGACCTGGAATGGTCTTTGGAACTAAATTATTTCGTTCACTTTGTATACTAGGTAAAGGTTCATTCTTCCAATCACGAATATTTAATTCTCCAGCGGCAGTCGCTGAAGTAATTTTTCCTTTTAACACTATATCAACCTGATCTCGATCTAATTTTGTTTTACATTTAGCATAACACCGTTCAATATAATCTTTAAGATCATCAGGCCATTCATCAGTCGGATTGTTATATGGATTTGGAAGTTTCATTGGTTTTTGTATCGGTTTTGGTAAAGGGGGTGGTGGTTTTGAAGTATCTGGTGGAGGAAGAGGTGGTAGCGGTGGCATACTTTCCGGTGGCGGCGCTGGTTTTTGCTCTGGTGGTGGCAGAGGAGGACTATTGTAAAAGTTATTGAAGTGATTAATTTGTTGTTGCTTGTTTTGTTGATTTTTTATTCGTTTACGTTTCTTTTTCGCCGAGCCGCAATTTAACGAATTGTTTTGAGTTAAATTTCCATTCGGTTTTGCGTTTAATGTAAAACGTATATTTCCAAACTTTGGTGGTGGATAATAACAAGGTGACTGCAATAAAGCAGGAGCTGCTGAAGCTGGTGGTGGAGGACCTGGAGGAAGTGGTGGATTAGGTTTATTAGTTTCACTTTTATCATCTGCTTTCTTGTTGAAGTTATCATTTTGGGCTTGCGACTTATATACTTGAGGATATTGATAACCCATCATTGGATAATAAGGATATTGTCCATAATACATTCCCGGATAATAAACAGGTGAAGAATAATTAAACATCCACTGTTGAGCTTGCATATTTTGTTGAACAGGTTGCTGTTGTTGTTGCTGCTGCTGCTGCTGTTGCTGCTGTTGAGATACATTTCCAGTTGCTGTTGCAGCTGCCGCACCCACCGTTACATTTGATGGCATTGTTGTTGCTGATGAATTTTCATCCATTTTTAACAAAAGACCTAACATACATACAAGAAATAATTCATGTACAATAAAATAGTACGCACCAAATATAGCAGATTGATGTACAAATATGGCGTCGTAATTTACAAACAGTGTAAGTGATAGCTTACCTAAAAAAACTTAAATCCACGCATATAAAGGTTACAATTGATATTATTAATAAATAAATTGGATTAATGTAGTTCACAATTCATACGTGATTTTGAAATGATTCACTTAACATTAGAATTAAATATGTTCATGCACAACTAACTGTTTCACTGTATTCTCGTTATTCTGAGCTGTCAGGCGATCAAATTATACAGCAATGCTGCCAACAACTTCCTAAATCGCAAAACAAAATGTCACTAACTACAAAACATTTCTACATTCGAGTCCATAATTCATGATCTTTTAATAATTAAGGAATTATTGTTTTTTTAAATGTTTTAAATAAGAAAACAGAAATAAGAAAAAATTGAGCAATAAAAAACATATTTATTTAAGTATCTAACTGTAATCAAACAACTTTAGAAAAAGTATTTTGCTTTGTTTATTAAAATGTATTAAAAGCATTCATCCCATGAAAATATTTGTGAAGGAATGAATGAGCAATATACTTAAATCTCTTTATAATAACAACAAAAGTATAAAAAATAAAAATATATCTCATCACAATGTGGACATTTCTACAAACGGTTATTAAGCCCCAGAAATCATCAGTTAGTAAATACTGTTGGAGTGTTTCGAGACATAATACGCATCATCTTAGACCTATTGAAGTATTATTGAAGATAATTTAAAAAATTGTTTACTGGCTGCTGAAATTGATAAAATTAGATAATTCTAATGAAAACCTATAGAAGTATTATTTACCAAACGTATTACTGCGTTTACGAGGGCTGCGTTTGCGGGCTAAAACAAAAAATTACTTAGTTGAATTTAAAACATTTTCATCACCTTACCATTTGTACTCCTGGAAGTGTCGGTGCAGGATTCCGACGATTAAAATCTTGGAAATATTTATCTATATTTTGTGTTGGATCAACCTTCATTCCAGAATTACGTATCTCAGGTTGGGCTTCATTGACTACCTTCATTACTTGGTTCTTATGAAATTCGTTAGTATCACTGTAGAGTGGGCACCTATAAAACACAATTGTTATTTATTATGCGCATGCTTTATATAGTAAATATTTCGACTTACAAATCAAGTCTGTCACCTCCTTGACCATTAAAATGTTTATAATCAGTAACTGGCTGATTGCATATGTAGCACATTTTGGCACCGCAAGAGCAACTCATTTTGTTACAGCCATCTGATTTGATAAATTTCAGACCACATTTATAACATTTTCTGAAAATAGATTGTATTTTAGAAAACTCTATTTTACTTACAAATATAATGAGACGATTTTCATAGAAAAATAAATTATTTTAATAGTTAAAGCAAATTTAATATTATGACTTGTTCCTGAATGCTATGAAG
The DNA here is from genome assembly GCA_030264715.1 of Adinopsis sp. GC000173. Taxonomy (NCBI): domain Eukaryota; kingdom Metazoa; phylum Arthropoda; class Insecta; order Coleoptera; family Staphylinidae; genus Adinopsis; species Adinopsis sp. GC000173. The sequence goes on from JARJDW010020055.1 coordinate 12,309, forward strand.
TAGGTAAATGCCCAGCTAAAAAATAACCAACGTTTCAAACTAAACGATAATTTTAATGTAAACATTTTACAAAACTAAAAATTAGCGTTTCATATATAATATAATGTTTTGTTCTCTAAAACTGAGGGCACACTAATTATTACTTGTGAGACGCGGTTTCCTATCTTATCCACTGACACCCATATAGAGTATACAAATATCTACTGCGATGTGTACATTTATGCAACATCAAGTCAACCTATGTACAAAACGTTTTACAAAAACATGGACATCGAACTACCTATTTATTGAACAGGTTAGCATTCGTCTAATAATTTGAGATGTTCATAATGAAGACTAAAAAAAAGTCTGCCTGAAAATGTATTATGGGAGACTACTGAAACCTATCACTACGTTTTTTTATGTAGCGTGTACTGCACGCACGTTGATAGGAAGCAAACAACAAATAAATGCGCGATGGAAAAATAGGTTAAAGTATTCCGAACTATTAAGTTTTAGTAAATTGTAATTTTAAGAAATCTGATAAATAACAGTATACCTTAATAAAGCTTCAGTCATCTTATTTTCTAGCTCAGTGCGCTTTTTAACATCCTCATCCTTCTCAACTTCATCGCATCTTAATGGTATGTGTGACGGTTCCTTGCACTCTCGGCAACTTTCTTTCATACATTCGGGATTAAAACACTTAAAAATTTTGTCTCCCGCCACAGGAATGGAGGCAAAGTCGCAGAACGGGCACGACTCAAGTTCTTCTATGCCTGCTGCTTTCACCTCCTCCATCTGTTTTTTCTGTGCGATGCGCGAGAATAATTTAGGATTAATAGACGTTTGCAACATTTGTAAAGAAATGGCTCCACCGCAATTATTCAAACAGTCATAATTAAGTTTTGATTCACCGAATAGGATTTCAACATTGCGTTGCACACATGTTTTACATGAAATACATCCGTTATCACATTGTATCACTTCACTCACTAAAAGTTCATCGTCGAAGCAACAACAGCACGTCTGCAATTCACCTTTTTGTTTTGCTGTTTGACGAGCGATCTGGTCATCTTGTTTCTTCTGCTCTAAATATGCATTTATTTCGGATCGATGATTAATAAAGGCAAACTAAAAAGAGTAAGTAATTAGACATTTAATGGGAGGGTCAATATTACACGCGCTTACTATTTGCAACAACGGAATGTTGTCAACTGCGATGGGATACTTCGTTCTTCGTACAGATCTAATAACATGAATATTACTATCGGGATTATCCAAATACGCAACAGCACTCATAATATTATTAAATTTGTAAACTATTCTACATATATCATTGACTGCATAACGGGAATAACGGTTTTTGAAAAAATTTTGTATGTCGTAGCGATTAGATCCTACGATGTTTGCCGACTTTAAATTTGGATCGTTAAAATAAGTTTCCGGATCTGGAATCAGCTCTAGAAACTTTTTGACATCAAAATCAGTAGTGTATTGTTTTGCCTGTGCGTTTTTCATCTCCTTCCTACAAAGGTCAAAAGTATTCAATCTATTTGACTGAAACATACCTAAGTTACACTCACTGTTGCACATCTTTAAGTTTAGGATAATCACGATTCTCCAATGCCCTGATTGTAAAGACTTTTAATTCGTCTATGTTTGGTAATCTTTCCAATACATTTAGTAAGTATGCAGGATCTGCATCAGGCAAAACCTGCTTTAGAATGTCAAATTGCACATCTATATCTATTGGCCCATTTTCCGGCTCTGTGGTTTGCGGCAAAACTCTTTTTGGATAATTTGGATGATCTGAAAATAAGGAAAAATTTAAATATTATGTATCACAATTTGCAAATAAATACTCTACATATAAATTATAATAAGGCTGTGCCCTGATGTGTTATTTAAGTTTATTTTATCGTTTAATGAAGTTGATATCTTTAATAATAATAGCACAGGCCGTCAAAAGCGAACAAAACTTTTTCCAAAACAAATTAAACGTAAGGAGGGAGGAGAACCGAGAGATACAGCCTTAGGTAAATGTAATACAAATTGTAAGAAGTTCGCTACATTCACTTGGTGAACTATGTTGATATCTGTTTAAATAATTTCAAAAATTGTTAATAAAACTATACCTTATGTTTCTATTAACAATTTTTTAAATTATTTAAACAAATGCAATATAATATTAAATTAATTAGGTCTAGTATTCCAATACAAAACATTGTTTGTACTAACTGGTTAAAATTTCATCTATAAGCTGATTTATAGTCTCTTGATTGTTAGGCTTATTTGCACATAGCTCCTTCAAAAAGGTAGTATCGGCATCTGAGAAAATTTCCATAATGTGATAATACAATCCTTCGGATGCTTTGGCCATTTTTCTCTTCCTCTTTTCTTTCCTAAACATAAGAAACAAGTTTTACATGGTGGTAGCGTTTTATTTGATTTTAAAATAATGCGATGTAGTCGTCGTCTAACCTTTAGGTGACTTGTACTATCAGAGTACTACTTACGGTCTGAAGGTGACTGTTAATAAATTACCCAAAATTAATTTACAGGTCTACAAAATAAAATGTTTGGAAAGTCTTTTAAACTTGCAACTTACTTCTTATAGGTTTAGGCGCACTGAATACGAAAACGAACTTCCTATTTTTACAGAATGTCAAGTTGTCTGACAATTACCGTAAATATAATAAAATTGTCGATGCCTTAAAATAAATGTAAGTAAGACTCTTAGAATTCGTACTGATTCAAAATATATTTAATTATAATGACACTATATCACGACTGGCATGAACGTGTGCTCGTACCAAATGCGTCTCTTCGATGGCGAACAAAGAGTAAATGGCGGATTTTTCAGTATATTTTACTCATTTGTGCCTTATCGCGTCCCCCGCCCTTTATGACGAACTTTGCGGATAGAATTACAATTTTTAACGGCGATACGCGCGAATTACGAAAAATTCAGGTATAAGTTTTAGAATTGTCAAATTTTCTAATATGAAATACAATATAAAAGTATTTGTTATATATTTTATTTTTTGTAGCCGTGGTGGTAGTTCAAACGTTTCCATTCTATGGAAAAATCCTTACGTCTAAGAGTTCTTGCATTATTTTTTTCGATTTCAGCACACCAAAAACACATAGGAATGAAACAAAAATAATCAAACATGTGTTTAGTTGTAGACCTGTGTTATAATGAATAAAAAAGATAAATTAAAATACATAATTTTTTTAAGATGTAAAATAAAAATTAATAAATAATGTATAATAATGTTGCATAACATTGTTTAACGTTTTGTGCTCTAAATTTTATATTTTTGAACGTATTTTTACTCCAATTGCCGATTTATTTCCTATTCTTATAAATATACGGTTTCTTATGCATTCGCATTATACATATATAGCATCGCTGACCAAGTTTTGTCCATATAAGAGCTACTTTTTATCTTAAAAATAAGTCGCAATCGATTTAAAAATGCAGATCATGAATTTAATATTTACACAGATCGCTTTAGGGCACCTTATTTTATCACAAAAATCAGAATAATTTCAAACGTCAAGCTATTTAAGTAAGTTTAAGTACCAAAATATAGTATATATCTGATTCAACATGCAACCTTAGCATGAAACAAGGAGAAAATAACTAAAATCAAATATGCAAACTAAGTATTAGTGGTAGCGATAAAAATTTACCATCAACCGGTCCATCACGATTGACTTGTTGATCACTTCTGATATATAGGATGCCAAGCAATTTTCTTTCTTTCTTAATTGGACTGTTACATAAAAACATTCCTTTTATTTGGGCGACTCAAAGAGCTCTGTTTTTGTTGGAATAAATCGGAAACAATTCAACAGCTTAATTGTAATGCAAACTTATTACTTAGAATATTGAAAATGTATTATACGATTAACTTTAACGTGAATTAAATAGAAGTATTTGAAATCTTAGCTCCTGATAATTATAATATAACTCTACTTATGTTTACGTTATGTATTATTCTAACAAAAGTAATGTTTCATAACAAATTTAAATAGCTTACCTTGAATTAGTATAAGTAGCAGTTGATGTTGAAGGAATCGTGGTACAAGTGGTAGTTGATGTTGAAGGAATTGATGTGACCGGTATCGCTAATTCTAAAAGCACACAAATTTACACACAAAATTATCTTTGTCGCAATGGTGAAAATATTACATTGAATAAATATATTTGCGTCCTCTTTTAACCTAAGAGTTCAGCACGTGTTTGAATTTACTAAAAACTACTTTTAATGCTAAAGTGAAGTTAAAACGTAATGAAATATGCCTACCTTCTTTTTCAACTTCATTACCTAAAAAATGATCAGGAATATTGTAACTATTATCGGCTGATGTACTTGGAAATGTAATGTATTTTTCAAACTTGGCAGAAGAAGTTAAATCTATTATCTCCTCCTTGACGGGTATCACCTCAATGTCATCGTCGTCTACGTCAACTTTTGGAATTTTAAATTTGACGTCATCGTTCGTACTTTCATTTTCAGCAGATTTTCGTTTTAAATATTTGAACAAGTACAAAGTATCACGAAAAGCTGATTCCTCTTCATTATAGCTTTCTTCATAAATGTCACTGAGATTCATATCAAAAGGTAGTTGTTGATTACTATTCTCGGTATTCATCACAGTAAACGTAGCAGCGCCTGAACCCGCAGCTTGGTCATTTTCTCCAGCCGCGTTCAATTCATTTATACTACCTACACTAGAATCGTTTGCTAAGACTTCATTGTTATCACATTCAATGCCAGGACCGTCCTTCTCGTAATCCAACGTCTGGGTGAGAATATCTTTAATTACAATTTGTAATCTATTCGGATTGTGAACGTGAAATTTCAGTTTATTTATCAGAACATCTAATGTAGAATATGGAAAGATGTCTTGTATTGTATATGCTTCTTTATTAATTTTCTCTAGCTCATAAGGAGCAATATACAAATCTGGGAACAGTCGATCTTTGAGCACAAACTGAATACGTTCATACGATGGCATTGCTGAATACTTTTCTAACAGCTTTGCAATCACTCCTTTGCCCACATCGGGAAGAATTTTCGATACAATTTCAACCTCTGATCGAAATACCTAAAACATTTAATTTAATTAAATTGATGATATTTCACATTGTTGCATTTCCGTACGTCCGCCATCGTTAATTTTAGGATCCTTTTAACACCATAAAAATAATCTTAACGGAAAATATTATACTAATTCTATAAACGCATTTATAAAAAGATAAGAAACTCAAGAGATTGAGGGGGGAATATTCACATTACTTCACACACTTCAACTGCAGACAACCCATACAACGATAAGAACCATAACTCGCTACCAACCTTTTAAAACAAAATTACCTAAAAGTCGAACATTGCTTAATATGTCATGAAATTTAAAATCTACAATTAAAAAGATTGAAATTAAAGCAAAAGCAATTACATACATCATTGATAGTTTATGATGACATTATTATTTTTAAATTTTCTATTGCTCAAAATTTACTATTATAATTATTAGCAGAAAAATGTTATATACTTAATTATTATGTGAAAAATTTCATTATAACAAATACTGCAAAAAAATATTAAAATTAAAAAAAAAATTATTACTGTATTGTAACCAATTTATTGCTTGTTTTGGTAATTATAGAGAATACGGTCCGCAACTCAGAATTGGATGAAATTTTGCCAATCGATAGATTTTGGCCTTCTAAAACACTTTTTCCTCTAACAAAATCGTCGCAAACCCATAGGAGCCGAGATATTAATTTTTAAAGTTTGACACTAAATTTGCAACATTTACTAACAACTCCCCTAAGGGGGATTACTCTAAA